>VYXB01004632.1:0-23640 GCA_013397135.1 Pachyramphus minor
GCCAAGCCATGATGATGATATGGTTGAAGATAGCATCTGTTCACACTAGCAAAGATTCTTGAAAGACTTGATAGTCCTTCATAGTTTCATTGTCACTTTTAAGGGCGTTATAATTTACACCACCACAATTAAGGTTTTTAATCTCAGAACACCTTCTGTGAACTGTAAATGAGCAACAGTGGTAATCTCTGCTCAGGAGGCTATGGTATAGCGTTTATGGTAGGAGCTACCAGGGGCCTGACTATTGCACTGTTCTGAGCTGTGCCATGGATTCTTTCTGGCCATTTGTCTCCTTACTGCAAAAATAAGATTGATATTGTTTATGAGATAATACTGCTCTTAGTCATGCCAAATGCTTGGACATTGTTGAGTGAAGTAAAACGTATTTAGCACCTGAGATTAATTACTATTTATCCATAGAAATGTTGAAAGATGTNGCATTGTTGAGTGAAGTAAAAGATTAATTACTATTCATCCATAGAAATGTTGAAAGATGTTTCTTTCTCTTTTCTTTCAGATTATTACTTTAAGAGATTACATTCCCAAAATCATTGGTCCAGATGCTTTTAATCAGTATATCGGCCCTTATACAGGTTATGATCCTACAATGAATCCTACAGTTTCTAATGTATTTTCAACAGCTGCTTTTCGTTTTGGTCATGCAACAATCCAACCAATAGTAAGGCGATTGAATGCACAATATTTAGATGATCCAGAACTCCCAAATCTTCATTTGCATGAAGTTTTCTTTAGCCCTTGGAGGCTCATCAAAGAAGGTATGGGTTTATTTAAACAGTTTCTCGGTTTTGGTTTGGGTTTTTTTTTCTTCCCAGAATATTGTAACTTTTTTTCAAAGTTTCATACTTTGAATTAGGAACATTTATTTAATTAGATCATTTGTTTGAGCTGATGAATGGATTCCAGAGTAGTAACTCAAACTCGGATGGTTGTTCTGAATTAAATAGTTGACTGAATCAGAAAAATGTTACTCTCTAGATTAAAACAGTCTAGTAAATTCACAATAGAAAGATGACTGAGGATTAAGATGTTTCATATCTTTTTTTGTGGATGAATTTATTAACAGGTTGAAAATTCTTTTCTGAAGGAAAAGATAGAGGTTTTTTCATAGTACTATTACTTCTATTTAAAACTAAAGGAGATTTTTGCATATGTTTGAATTTAAAAGTCTGCATGGACAATGTTCTAAAAATATAGAAACATACATGCATTCACCTTTTTTAAAAAAGTTAAAGTGGTTCATATATATGCTGTAACACTATTATTTTTGTGTTTAAAGGAGGTTTGGATCCTTTACTAAGAGGTCTTCTAGCACATTCAGCAAAACTGCAGGTGCAAGATCAACTGCTGAATGAGGAGTTAACAGAAAAACTCTTTGTATTGTCGAATAATGGTTCGCTTGATTTAGCATCATTAAATTTACAGCGTGGCCGTGATCATGGACTCCCAGGTCTGCTGACTTTTCTTGAATTTTCTTCCAACTGATAACTGCGGTGTAACTGTTTATATTTGAAATGTAATCATAAGATTTTAAATAATAGTTTTGCTACTCAAAAAAGTAATTTAAATATTTTTAAAATGTAATGTGCTAATATTTTTAACTTTGATGGAAATAAAATATTCCACAGCTTTTGAAATTAAAACAGTCTGGTAAATCTGGAATCTAGAACAGTACTGGTGACTGGATTGGGGTGTGCCTAGTGTAGGTACCTGAAGTTTGTTCTTGCTGGATCAAGCTCCAGAGCAGTGGGGTTTCTGCATGCAGTAACTACTTCCCACCAGCAGGTTGTGCTCAGCCTGTGGGATAGGCCAGTTTAGGCACAACCTCATTGACTCTACCAATTGTGGAAGGTGTTGACAGATATCTCCAGAAGTGGTGTAGATGGCTCAATTAGGTACACACTTCATTTTAAGAAATATTACATGTTTGTGCCTGGTTTTTTGCACTAATTTTTTTATACCAATTAGACCAGGGTAAGATTGAACTAACAGTGAAGGAGCAATAGCCCATCAGGCCATGGATATACCTTCTTAGAGAAAGACTGCTGGAGCTTAGTTTAATTTGATTGCATCAGCTGTTAAAAAAATTACAGTAGGTTCACTGTTCAATCTAAGAAACACTTACAAGTATGCCACAGCTTCTGAGAGCAGAGGAGCTGGCTACCAATAAGAAGCTCAAAGGCAGCCTTGGCTGCAGTGACGCTGAAATGGTGGAATTCAACATGCTTAGGACTGTGAGATTGTGACAGTGAGCAGACTGTGAGCAGACTTTGGCCTCTTGAGGTATCAGCTTGGTAGAGCACCATGGGATAACGCCTTGGAGGGAAGAGGGGCCCAAGAAAGCTGGTTAATATGCAAGATCCAAGCTCGGGAGCAATGCATCCCAAAAAAGAGGAAGCCAGGCAAAAATGCGAAGAGGCCTGCATAGATTTACAAGAAGGTCCCGGAACTAGATCATCTTTAAGGTTCCTTCCAACACAAACCATTCTATGATTTCATGAATGTAAAAGAAATCTATTTTCCAGAAAGATGAACATGAGCCCACAGACACTCTCTTTAGTAAAGTGCTTTAGTTACTAACTTAATTCAGGTTGCTTCTTGACCACTCTTCATCTGGCTCCTGTATTTGTAGTCTAGAAATATCAAGACAAAGGGTATGCTGCTATTATTTATTATTATGTTTTCATAGCTTAAATATGAGAGAATGATTTTAAACTTTAATTTTCCTTCGTTAAAATGATGTAACAATTGCATGGTCTGCAGTTGCAGATCCTGCCATAATTTCCCTGATCAATTTAACTAATAATAATAGGCCTCATTTTATACATAACTGTCTATGACTATGATTAAGATTGTCAAAATCCAGTGCTTATAAATTTATTACTTTCATATATCATGCTTAGCAATTGCTAATCTTCCTTTTAACATCATATTTTACAGGTTATAATGAATGGCGAGAATTCTGTGGTTTACCAAAACTGGAAACTCACACTGACCTGAATACAGTAATAATGAATAACAAAGTCACTGAAAAAATCATGGAATTGTACCATAATCCCAGCAATATTGATGTTTGGCTTGGCGGTCTGGTAGAAGACTTTATTCCAGGTGCTAGAACCGGTCCCCTGTTTGCATGTCTAATTGGAAAGCAGATGAAAGCACTAAGGGATGGTGACCGGTGAGTTTATTCATCCAGTAAATTTGTGTGTAAAAAACCAAATAATTCTCTGCCCCTTCCACATTTTTGTCTTAGCTCCTTTTGATTATTCTTAGTCCCAATTCCAGATGACATAGATTTTGTTTCTATGGTACTGAGGCATCCAGCTTTGCACTCCTGCTGAAAATGCAAGGTGCCACCAGATGTTAATTGTGGCAGGGACCACTAACTTCTGTGAGGACAGGCTTTATTCCCCCCTGCATTGGGCTCAGGAACTGGAAGAACCTCAACCTTTTTCTTTGACAACTGTAGCAAGTCAGAAGGGAGGTACAAAAACCTATAATTCAGGCTTTGTGTAGGGAATAATAAAAGCACCACATACCTGGCCTTATGTGAATTGGGACTACAGAATGCTCACAGAATTGCCTCATTGGACACAGCATAGGATGTCACTTCAACCAAAGCTGCACAACTGCCATCAGGATCTTGTGTCAGGACAACCCTTCACATCTGGAAGGCAGGAGAAATCAACATCAGGTCAAAACAGGGTACAAGAAGCAGCTTATATCTTTCTTCTGCTCCTGAAGCAATTATAAACCACCACTTTTTCATTTCTGTCTTGTATTCGTGGCAGTCCTTTTCAATCTCATGGGAAGACTAATTTAAACAGCTCACACCATGCTAGCAGTGGTGTTTTAACTATATCTGGTCCTTACACTCACCTTTAAACTCCTCTTATAAGTCACTGTTATAGAAAGAAACCATTATATAAATAACTATCCGAGGTAAAATTTAAATCTGAACTTTAAAAAATGTCAATTAATTATCTTGCAGGAAAAAGCAATGTTAATCATAAAGGTGATATCTTATTAGCATAAACTGTATAGACAATAAACATTGAACTCAGCTGAGTTAAAAACATGGTTGAAAGTCCTCTGAATTGTACAAGCATACAACTCTATCTGGAGAAGGAGTATCTATGGAGGTCCTTCAAGTCTTGTTTCCATTATTCAGTGCCTTACAATGCTACTTATTATTCAGTGCCTTGTAATACTGCTGTCATTAGTTAAACAGAAGCATAATTTAACCTGTTAACTCCCAACTGAGAAAAAAAAATTCTAGTAATGAAAGAATCCCACAAGTTTCTGCCACAAAGTTTGTGGCAGCTAACTTAAATTTGAAATAGTATTCTGTCATTAATACCAAAGGAACCATCTAAGAGAAGTTAGAATGTAACAACATGTTATAGTTGTCACACAATAAGCATAAGAATGGAAAACTTTAACACTCATTGCAATTCCTGGTCAGATCTGTATCTCCACCAGTGGCACTACATACCTTAATTGACAGGTCAGTAAGTAGGGATTTAAAAATATGTCTTCTAACATACTCTTTAAGATCAGAAGTCAGGACAAAGTGGAGGTTTTGTCTGATTGAACTCCATTCTGATAGCCCCAAAATCTTTTGTCAGTAATCTGACAGAATATAAAAGGATTTCTTTTTCTTATGTACTAAACCCAAGCACTGTCTTAAACTCAGCCACGTCACCTGAAACAAGTTGTTTCCAACCCACTAGCCTTCTTTTTCCATCTCTTCCTTCTCTGAATCTTTTTGTGATCTTAGGATTTGAAATATCTGGGCAGAAATTCTGAAATTTCTTTGCATTCTTTGCATAGGGAGCAGCCTTTGTTAGAGTAAACACCTATGTGCTGAGTAGATCAAAAACCATTTCTGCTCAAGTTTTCCCAGCAGTGTCCATAAAACTGAATTTTGGGATGAAAGTAGAATAGGTTATAATGTACATGAAAGGGGAAATGACAGGTGTAAGAGAGCTGAGTGGAGAAAAGTGTTTGATAGCTTTGATTATTTGAAGGGGTCTGGGAATGGTCAGTGAAGTTTCGTCATGCTCTGAGAAGTTTGCGAACAATGTGAAGGTGAGGTGTAAGAGGAAGGCTTCTTTATTTTTTGCTCTCTCCAGCTCCTCCACCTCTCCTGCATTCATTGTCACAGTGCTGCTGAGTTGTGGGACATTAGTTCCGCTCCTAGTCCTTTAGGTTGCCTCCTCCTTCAATATAGGCAATATTACCACAAATCCTGCCTAGGATTTGGGGAAATTCCTAATTGACCTGAGTACGAGACAGAACTATCTTGGAAGTTTAGCAGTGCTTAACACTGTCTAATGCAGATGTTCTATCAAACTCTCCAGAAGTATTAATGCAATGTCTTTATGTACAAAATGTTTATCTTCCTTTTTTTCCCCCTGGTGTTTTCTTTCCTTTTACCTTTAAACATATGTATTTGTGTGTATGCATATATATATGTATTTTATATAATGTATATAATTTAATAGATATGTCTTTGAAGCACCAGCTGATTATTCTGTTTGACCCCACATTCCTGATCTGACAAGAACAAAAAGCAGCTTCTGCCTGTTCCAGACAGTCCTCTTAGCTTACTTTTTGTATGATCAAAAGCATAATTACTGCCTTACGTTTTCTATGATGATGAATCTGTGTATAACAGGTTTTTTAGAAAATTAAGTACTCCATATTAACCAGACGAGCATTCAGCAATACCTGTTTTCATAGCAACCATTCAGTACTACAAGCAGAATTCAAAAGCTGGGTATGGGAATATCTATTATGGCTACTCTTGCAATTCTCCTTTAATTCATGCTTAAAACAAATTATGATTAAACAGCAAGTACTGGTTTGTGTAGGAGTAAATATCCAGTTCAACTAAATTTTTTTCAAGTTTTTCTCTCAGGATAGTAACATTTTTTTGTGGCGCTGTTTCATCAGTGAAAAACAATTCTTCAAATATGAATAATTTGTAGTTTTAACCAGCTGCTTTTAACACACTAGATGAGTTGACCAGTACATCAGACTCATAGTAGCCTTTTCAGGACTGAGTCTGTATGGTCATGGTGTTTACTTTTATTAGTGTTATATCTACCCACTTTTTGCTGCAATACTTATTTTTTGGCTTTTATATAAGGTATTGTGAAAGTAAGAATAACCAGCTCTTTCAATTTGATCTTTTAAAAAAAATTTCTATCAATCTTTCCAGATTTTGGTGGGAAAATGATAATGTTTTCACAGAAGCTCAAACGCATGAACTCAAAAAACACTCATTGTCCCGCGTGATTTGTGACAACACAGGAATTACTGAAGTGCCAGAAGACGCCTTTCAACTTGGAAAGTTTCCACAGGATTTTAAGCATTGTAACAACATACCTGGAATGAATTTAGAAGCTTGGCAAGAATTTTATCAGGAAGGTAATCTAGTACTCAGCATTTTTTTCTGATGGGAGGAGAGATGCAGCACTCCACCTGGGGTCTCACCAGAGCAGAGGGTGAGAACTACCTCCCTCCCCTGTTGGTCACACCTCCTTTGATGCAGTCCAGGATATGGCTTTCTGGGCTGCAAGTGCTCGTTGCCAATCTTTCTCTCCTTCATTCTGACAACTTGAATGGCTGGTGAGATAACCAGACGTTTTGACAGTTAGGGAAATAGAAGGGAATAGAGTTAGGGAATAGAATCTTAGAAAATATTAACTAAGAGCTCTGCAGAATACACTGTAATGTTAATTTTACAAGGATTATAAGTCAAACATGTGGTATTCTTCTCCAGAAATGAAAAATTAAAGTCTTGATCACCTTAAAATTTCACTGAAGTTAATTTACAGCAGTAATGGAGAATAACGTCCATTTGCAAGGGTAAGGTGGTAATTTTTAAAAAGTCTGTAATACAGGGTTTTTTTTATTTGTAGAGGAACTATGTGGAACACCAAAGAGTGTGGAAAATGGTGATTTTGTACATTGTTCAGAATTTGGAAAATCTACAGTAACTTATACATGTCACTATGGATTTCAATTACAAGGAGAAGAGCAATTAACCTGCACAAGTAAAGGGTGGAACTTTGAGGCTCCCATTTGTATAGGTATCCTTTATTATTATTATTATTATTATTTTTATTATTTCTGAATTTTCTAAAACGTGAAGTCCAGCAGAGCTCCTCAGAAGTGAATTCTTTATCATGCTTTTTTGTAGTCAGCCTTCTGGGGTTATAGGTACAATAACATGATTATGTAACAATCTCCTTGCTCCAGAATTGCTGTCTCAATTTCTACCCATCCTAATTCAGCAATCAAATTGATGGTAGGAAAATAACACTAAAAATCATCTAATTAAGCAAAAATAGAATCTATTACCACCCAGTAGGAAGAAAAAACCCCAGTAAATCAGAATTATACATTGCTTCCTCCTACATTCAGCATAACAGCAGACAGACAGTTGTCATTTTCCTAGCATTGTTTCAATGCATGCTCTAGATAGAAATTTAGCTTTACACCACTAGGTCATGTGTCATGATAATAATTTCAGTAAAAGTGAAAAAAAAGATACTGTGAAGTGAATGAGTGAAATTAAGTGAATTAATAATCTCTTTAGATCCAACCTCCCTCTCCCAAGTAGCTGTGAAAAGATTTGTTAGAATTTAATTACTTCTGCAGCTACAAAAGTAGAGCAGGTGAAAAATCAGTAAAAAGATATTTTATTTCAACATTTCATGGACATTTTCATGGGAATACTTTTCTGTTATTTTAATTATTCTTTTACCTTTTGTTTCATTTTTGTCTTATTTTTACTGTTCAGTGGAATAGGTTAGAAGGAAAGAAAATGTGGCAGATATTTCAAGACTCACTCTTCACACTATGAAGGATGAATTCTCTCTATTCACATTTCAAATATGTGTGCTTATAATGGAGTGTGTGTTCATGTGTGTATATACTCTCAAATATATGTATACTAATAATATAATAATGGCCAGACTTCGCGAACGAAGATCTGTGGAAGGTCTTTGTACGCCTTCCAGCCTGCGCATTGGATTTATTTTAGGTGGGACACAGTGCGCGCAGAACTGAGCCCACCCTTTAATCCTAAGGTTCATCTGCCGGGGCCAAGCGAGCTTGGACAGTGGCAGCGAGGTCCTCAGGACGTAGGTGGATCGCCTTACAGGGCTAACGGGCTCCACCTACCCGGGGAGTGTCCCCGACCGGGAATCGAACCCGGGCCTCGGCAGTTACAGTGCCGTGTCCTTAACCACTAGACCACCAGGGGCTCCCAAATATATGTATACATATATATATACACACATACTCAAACTGCTTTGCTTTATAAGAGAAAACTAAACCTGAAAAGGCCATATTTAGGAACATATTCAGGATAGCAGTAAATTAATTTGAATGCAAGTGCTGCAGCTGATCCTCAATAAAGTCTGCTTATCGTTATTTTTGTGATAGTAGAATAGAAAGCTATTCATTCTAATTGTATACCTGGTATGGAAAAAGTCAAATGAAATTTGCAACTCTTCCCTTTATTCAAATCCTATTTATCCACTGAATTCCACCCACGTAAATACCATATAGAGAAGTAAAGCTGTTAAATGAATGATAATAAAACCTTTTCAATAGATTAATATTCTGGCAGAGAACTGAATAAGTTAAAAGAGTGAATCATTCCTTGCCCTAGTTTCTTTTAATATGTTCAGTAATGTAAACAAAAGACTATATATCTGCTGTAGAAAAACAAGCTTCTGCATATATTAAGTAAGTAATGCTGTTATTAAAGGAAAACCATCAAAACCCACTTATGCAGATGCTACTTGAGTTTTACAGTAGAAAGCACTTTGTTCTACGCATGTCTGTGCAATGTGTTCCCATTCTTTTAAATGTTCGGCAAATCAGGAGTAAATCAAGCAACATAATGAGGAGGGTAGAGCTTAGCATTTCTGCAGATGGTTTCAAAATTATATGCTGCTCTGGAGAAGACAGAGTGGCTTGCTGACAAAAACATAGGATTCTGAGAGCTGTTAATTCCTGCTTACTAACGTAGACTCCGACAGAAATCATTTCTATTGATTCAGGAAGTGGTTTGGTGCTAAAATATGCTACCTTCCTTTATATTAAGTGATATCATACTCCTGATAGATAACTCTTTTTACTTTACTTTAGTAAGCTACTGCTCTTTGAGTAATAGAGTAGGCTGGTAAGATCTGACATACACTGCTTAGTGACGAAGAAGAGTTAGCTAGTTAACAGATAGCTTGACTATGGATCTACAGGAGCTGAAAGAGGACATTTGAATTACAGTGCAGGCAAAGGCTGTACAGGTTCTCTTTCCCAGATGATGATGAAGGCAATGACCATTAACCCAAAATGTTATTTTGAAGGGAAACAATACTTATTCATATATCTTCATCCTGAACAACAAATTCTTTTCTTGCTTCAAATTGGTTTTATTAAAGTTATTGTTTCTTAAGAGTTCTGAAGTTTAAGATTATTCCTTGTATGATTAGTCTTTTGACTGACTCAGTTGATAGCTAGCATTAGACATAGCTACTGTTTTGTATTAAAATTTGAGAGAATCAGGCTTGATCCTATTTACAGTGATAGAATTCCCTTAGCGACAATGCTAAAGTCAGTAAATGGTTCCTACAAGGTCAGTTTCTAATACCGATCGAAAAAAATTACTTAGCTTGAAGTAGCAGATCAAACATTGTGGTAGAAAAGGAAAGAAGTGTAACCAAAAGGAGAAGACTAAAGACTAAACTAATTGTCCACATATGGGCTTGCAGTGCTTCCCAGGACCATTGGTCAGAGACATTAAAGAAGCTGTCAAATAAACAGGACCAATGGGAAACCAACTAAAACAATACTAGACCTATATTTTTAGTCAACTGAATTCAGTCATGCGAATAAACATTACATAGAAAAAAAAAAAGGTGGAAAAATAAGGAAAAGAACCCCTTCTATCCCTCCCTGAGTACTTTCTTCCTGCGCTGCATACTATCTCCCATTTCATCATATAACCAAAGTATGAGAGAAAAAGGTCTTGAATGGCATCAAGAACAATATGTTTATGCACATTTTCGAATGGATAATTGTTCATTTGCTCATCATTTTGCCAAGACATTGTAATTTTACAGAATTTATGTAGCATCTAGAAACAAACATATTTGCATTGATATCAGAAACCAATGTTATAAATTTTGTCACCAAAGGTAACCTGAAATCTTGGCTCCTTAAAATCATTCAGTTGTATAGAACTTTGTCAGCATTATAATTTTCTCTATCTGTATAGAGCACAGGATGAAAATAATTTATAGAGAAACCTAAAGTCTTAGGACACAAACACATGCAAGAAGAGCTCTCAGCTTTAGGGTCTGCATTTTTGAAAATTCAGCCAATTGCCATTTTTAGCATTTGGTGGATTACCAAAGCAACATTTTATTTTTTCATAATTTCCAGTCTAAAATCAAAAAACAAAAAACAAAAGAACAAAATGAAACAAACAAATAAACCAAAAAAACACCCTACTTTGTGCTTTAAACAGTATCAATAAGGATCTTTGGCAGTATCCATGTCTCATTGAAAGTGTATAATACCTTTCATTTACAAATCCTTCTGAAAGGTGTTGGTGAGAAGTTAGTAATCCCTCTGTAATTTGTAATTGTTATTGATCAGTGTGTATTCATTTTGCAGACATCAATGAATGTGAAAATAAAAGTAATCCACCATGCCCTCCTTCTTCTACATGCATTAACACAGAAGGCAGCTACAAATGTCTCCATTCCGATCCTTACAAGCCGACAGAGGATGGAAGAACATGCATTGGTAGTGCTTGTGAACATACTGTCCATTAGAATTTTCTCTGCTCTGTTTTATAATGTGTAAAAAAATCATAAAACTGAGATTTATCAAAGAGCTGTTAACATATGTGAAAAACCTCGACAGAACTATGAGCTTAAAGACACAGTCGGATTCTGTAAATGAAGGTATTGGATAAATAATGCAGACACATAAATAAGCTTTTCATTGTCCATTCCTAGTGTATAAAATCCACTAAGTATTTCCTTATGGTGACATCTTAATGCTTTCAGAGCTAGCAGACATTATGCATTTTCTTGGGTTTTTTTCAGCTTTTCAGCATGTTAATTTGAGCCAGTCAGAGTTTCACTTGAATCAGAAAATAAAAAAAACAACCCCACACCTTTTTTTTAGGTGTTTCTTCTCTTTGTTATTTACAATTTATTCCTTTTTTTTCATTCAACCACGGTTACATATATTTACACCTTTAAATCCAGAGACCAAAACCTTCTTTCAGATTAATTTAAGGGGTTAGTACACTGGTGTTGAGTGCAAGAAGGATTTTATTAGGTCACTACACTAACACGGATATGAGGCACCTCCAAATATAAGGTAAATTTTATATTTCAAGGGAGCAAACAGAAAGTGTTTACAGTCAGTGCTGCTGTATCAAGTGATCATTACCCCTGACCAAGTCAAATACGTTTTTCAGAGCTTCATTTGCTTTCTGACAGGTCAAAAAAATGGGTGCAGGTACAACCACCCAGGCCATTGCTATATGTCTACTATGTAAGCTTAGCACCTTCCTTTAGACCTCAGTTAGTTGAGTAGTTTGTCATGCCCATGGACCTATCCTTCCACGCTATGCTAAGGGTTGAATTGTTGAATCTCTAGAGTCAGTCATAACAGTTTCTGCAATGTAACACACATTGCTTCCTCTTACAGTTTAAATCTGTAAAACAGATTTTAAGATTTAAAACATTAAATCTTAAAAACATTTATTGACAGATGACTGGTAAAAGTTGGCAAATGATTATCTCGGTCTCACTTGCATTCTTTTATAAAAACAATGAGACTTGCTTTACAGTATCTTTGTCATAAATACATTTTAAACTGATTGGTCAATTTGAAATCGTGCCATTAATTCAGCTGATAATTCTTTAAACCACTGCAGAGTATCAGACATTGTATATTGGTTATAACTTCTATTGTCAAACTAACCCAAATATTGAAAAACCGTAAAAAGATATCACCCCCCTTCTTATATTTAAGCATGAAGTTGTAACTGTTCTTTACCTCATTGCCTCTTTACCTCCTCACTGGGAGCCTCTAGCTAAGTACCATGAGTAAGAGGCAATGTTTGCAGGTGAAACCTTCTAAAAAAGTGATGTCAGCTTACATCCTGAAGAACTAATTCTAATTTCAGTGTTATCATTATGTGAACTGTAACTCAGATATACATTCCTGAGGAACAGCCAGGAGGAATTAGAAGTCTGTGTAGAGCTTTGGCGCTATGACCTAATGTGGATCACAGAAACATGAAACAATTGATCAAGTGGGACATGATATATTTTTTGTGGGACAGCAGCAGAAATGCATGGGATGTCTGCCTGGGGATGCATCAGGAGTCAATGGAGAATTTACAGGCCAAGATTAGCAGGAAAGCAATATGGCTGCTGTCTTAGTGGATATGTGCTATGGACTTCCCAGTCAGGAAGCGGATAGATAGGGCTTTCTCAAACAACTGGAAGAAGCCTCGTGTTCACAGACCCTGGTCCTCATGGGGAATTTTATCTACATTTGGAAGGACAATACAGCATGGCACATGAAATCTAGGAGATTATTGGAGAGCATTGGCAGATTCCTGAGAGCAATTGATCAAGCAGACACAAATGAAAGGTCTGGGACCTGGTACTTAAAAGTGGAATGACGGAGTGGTTGTGGTTGCAAGGGACCTCTGCAGTTCATCTTGCCCAGTCTTTCTGTTCAAGCAGGACCACCTAAAGCCAGTTGTCCAGGACCACATTCAGACAGCTTTTGAATATCTCCAAGGTGGAGACTCCGCAACCTCTCTGGGCAAACTGTACCAATGCTCAGTCACCTTTCGAGTAACAGTGTGTTTCCTGATGGCACCTATTGTACATAAGTTTGTGGCCATTGCCTCTTGTCACTGGGCGCCACTGGAAAGAGCTTGGCTCCACCATCTTTGCACCCTTCCTTCAGACAAATTGATAATTCCCCCCCTGAGACTTCTCTTCTCAAAGCCAAACAGTCTCAGAGCTCTCAGCCTTTCTTGATAGGAGAGGTGCTCTAGTCTCTGATCGTCTTTGTGTCCCTTTCTCTGGACTCTCTCCAATATGTCCATGTCTCTGTTGTGCCAAGGAGCCCAGTCCTGCACACAAGACTCCAGATGACGCCTCACCAGTGCTGAGTAGAGGGGAAGAAAATACTCTGCTTAATGCACCCTAGGATACATTAGATTAATCAAGGGTGCATTGCTGGCTCATGTTCAAGTTGGTGTCCATGAAGATCCACAGGTCCTTCTCTGCCAAGCTGTTTTCCATTGATTCATTTGCTAGTGTGTAGTGGTGCCTGGGATTATTCCTCTCAGATGGAGGAGTTTGCATTTCCCCTGTTGAACTTCGAGGTGCCTGTAAGCCCATTTATTTAATCTATTGAGATTCCTGGGCAACGTGCTGCAGATGATCCTGCTTAAACAGGAAGATCTGACTAGGTGATCTCAAAAGGTTCCTTCCAACCTCAATGAGGTTGATTCTATGATTAAGTATGGAAAAAAGGAACAGGATTTTAGCAGTGTTTTATATGGTTTCTCTGTAAACTATGGCTCTTAACATGCTAGCGTGCATTGAGAAATAAGTAGTCAATTATCTACTTGACAGTAGATTGCTCCCAAAAATATTTGTAATAACAAGTGCAAGGAAAATGTTAGAGCCAACTGTGTTCTACTTTGTTTAATTTCCAAATTAAAAAAAATATTAAAAATTTACATAAAACAATTTCTCTGTATTTTTACTTCAACTGATATGATACATTTTTATCAAGGTCATTGACTGGCTTGGTTTGTTAGTCTAGCATTTTTAAGGACATCATTCATATGGCCTAGAGAATTTCACCATACAGTTAGAATAAGGTTTTGAGTCTTATTCAAAAAAGAGAGTGCAACACTTTTCTAAACCAACATATTAATAATAGATGAGCAGCTGAAATTTTACAGTAATAAGAATTTGGGAATCTGCAGTACAGAGTGATTTAAAATTATAAGAGCACTCCACATTATAAGAATTTTAGTCTTCAAGACTAAAATGCTCTTAACATTTTGAAGAGCTCTATTATGCTAACTAGTCAATACTGCAAATCTATATAACCTTCAATGCTGCTTTTATTGATGGAATTCATCAGGAGTCTCAAGGCTTTCTTTTCTAAGGTTGGATAACACTTTTGACTCAGATGGAAACTTGTAGAGGGCAACTTTATTCAGGAAGTGAATTTATTCAATTGCCTCAAATCAAAGTTGCTCATCCCTTACAACTCTGGCCCATGATTTGTGACATTTTTAGAAGTAAAGAAAAAAACCAAAACTAATAAAATCAAGTAAAAAAAAGTCTCAATTTTCCAACTATGCATACGCTAACTACAAGAAAAAGCTTTCACATTTTACATATTTTCACTGTTGACCCATGGTGAAGATATTTAAAATGCGTGTGTTTTGTCTCCCAAGTGAAGTAGCTAAAGTTAGCTAAAGTTAACCATTCATGAAGACTTAGTCAATGGGCAGAAACTTTTTAGATTGAAGCATGTCATATACATAATTACTTGTTCCTACCCTCACAACAATCAACAGAAATAATTTTCATTTTTTTAATAAATCCTGAATTATTTGATGTGATCTCAAATTAAAAAGAAATCTCAATGTATTTAGTCACGTTTTTAAAATATGATAAATACATTAAAAACTTGAAAAAGCTGTATTAAAAATACTTTCAACAAGTACACTAGCATGTGTTTATATGATTAATGAATGAGGATTATCTAAAGTGCTCTTGGGAAATTTCTAATTCAATAAGTAATACAGTTTGAACCTTACATTTTAAATTAGATTACAAATTAATGAAAAAATCTATCAAGTGTTTTAAACTTCTGAAACTTTAATGAGACCTTTCAGTGCCACTACAAAAAAACCCCACGTTATGCATTAAAAGGATAGGAGCCTATTCTGTGACTGTCCTTTAGTCTTCCTCATGTCTATGTTGTGGGCAAAAAATTAACAATACTGAACCCTTGCCTGGAAGATTTAATTCTGTCATTAAAGATGTCACAGTGTAGTCTAAAGGAACTAACATGAAAGGTGAATAGTTTTAAAATTAAAGGAAGTCTCATGTTCATTTCTCTACTCTTGATGAGCTGGTTAATATTACCTTCAACGCTGCATACTTCAACAAATGTGATTTTTGACTGGAAAGGAACTCATTCATTTTACCATCCTGTTTCTTACGGTGCTAACCATTACCTCTCTCTTTCAATATAAATATTCATGTATATCCAGTCTATCTCTTACTTTTTAAGGATATGTAGTCCAACTCACTTGAGAATTGACCATAACTCTTTTCCATAACCAAAACCAGTTTAACCTGTTTGTGTAATGTGTATGAAAAAAAAATAAATAAAATCTCTATTTGACTTAATCGGAGGACAACTCCCACTAAAGAATTGTCCTTAACTGTTAATTCCAAGCACCAGGTAACTTGAGAGAAGATGCAGACCCAGAAATGACATTTCAGGTTTATCTGTAATACTTTATTAATAGTTCCCTGAAAGAACAAACAAACTGAAAATTAAGAGGCATTTCCCTCTCTGCTACTGAAATAAGATATAGCTGCCAAGAAATGAGGGTGCTGTGTCACATTAAGAATTTTCTGTATAAATCAGAATGAATATGAGACATTTGGATTAATTTGGTTTTAAAAAAAAGACTCTTTAGTTTCCATCATTTTAGGAATCATCGGTATCCTATTTTTTTTACAATATTGAGTTTGAAAGTACTATGCCAGTCTTTAGTTTAACCAACATTTATCTTATTTATCTAAATATGCAAACATTTAATCCGTGTAGAATTTCTGCCCTTGGTTTGTTTGGTTTTTTTAATCTGCATAGTCAACCAGTAGCAAATAAAAAGTCCCCAACTTTTGACCGTTTGACATATGTCTTCTTTTTTAGACTTTCTAAAACTTTACATTTGCTTATTGTAGAATGCAGCTGAGTACATTTACCTAATTTTGAATTTTTATTGAACACACTGAATTAAACTGAAATGGCATTGAAAACGTGGTGAAGTTTTTAAATTAGATTCTGTCTATTGTTGCTGCTTTTAGGTGTCTAACTGAACAATGATTACAGAATATAGATTTGGGTTTTAACAGACTAGACCATAGGTATCCCTCTCAGACCACGCTTTCCCAGTTGATTTCTGACCCATTGCAATCTAAAAGAATGAAGTTATTGAAGTCTATAGGTAAGATCATTTCACTTGACATTACAGGGACAGACAGACTCTTTTGGAGATCCTTAGCAGAACAAGGAAACGGTAAGTTGTAGTTTCAATGAAAGCTTTAATTTTTTTACAGAATATTATGATTAACATAGAAGAATTAGTGTAGCCCAATTTTATAAGTAGCATAGCGCAGAATTTCTAGTACAGTTTAGTTTATGGTTCCTAATTACCTGTACACTGAGTCAAACCTTAATACTTGGCTTACTGTATCAATATAAGAATCATAATCTAGACTCAAAAACAGGTAAAAGAATACAAGTCACTAACTCAGTCCTTGGAGAAAACGGATGATGGTGGAGGTATCCCTGACCACTGAGGGATCACAGGTATTGCTCACCAGCAGCAGTTCCAGTGCAAGTCCCATTTAGGAGTTGTAAACGCTAAATTTTACAGATAATGCTCTGTGTGCTGTTACATTTCCCTGCTCTGAGACAGGGTCATCCCAGCCTGGTTGGCCAAGTGCCTGGGACCTTCAAGGCCAGTAAAGGAGGGATGATGTAATAATAGGACAAGGAACAATGGCTTTAAACTGGAAGAGGATAGGTTTAGATTAGCTATTACAAAGAAATTCTTTACTGTAAGGGTGTTGAGGCTCTGGAACATGTTGCCCAGAGAAGTTGTGGATGCCCCATCCCTGGAAGTGTTCAAGGCCAGGTTGGATGGTGATCACGGCCCTGCTGTCTCCTGGATTCCTGATAGCTGGATCTATGCTGGATCTAGGGGTGCTAGCTATAATTCTCTCTTTTTATTTCTCTTTTTTTCACTTCTTCTTCTCCTAATTTCCTTGATATTTGGATAACTAAATCCAGATGGTTTGGATTTTGCTAAGCTGTATGGGTTAGCATGTGCTAAATCAATACTTTGTGGAATGCTTTATTTTAGTTGAATGTTGCCCTTCAAACTTTTGTCAAGTTCCCTTATTTTCTAAAGTTTACCAGGAAAAGTGTGTTATTTGGCCTCCTGAGAAACAAGTGCAGTGTCTTCTCCCATGCACCCTCTTAGGGTATAAAAGAACTGAAGGCTCTTTTAATACATTCAGTTGGCGGATTTTTTGGAGCCTTGTATATTTTTAAAGTAATACCCCTTCAATGAACTTGGAGCCTGGGGTCTTACAGATGGGGCTCTGAAAAACCTGGTCTAGTGGAAAGTGTCCATGCCCATGGCAGGGGGGTTGGAGGTATAGGGTCTTTAAGGTCCCTTCCAACCCAAACCATTCCATGATTCGATGATTATAGGGAATTTGATAGGGAGAAGGAAAAGCAGTCTTGTACACAGAAACTTCAGGGTCTGATGGGGAGTGGAAAGGGGACTGACACACAACCAGCTCAGTCACAGAGGTTGGCCATTTGCTTTGTAAAATGGTGTTATCTATGCTAACTATGTTACCACAGATTAGGAACAAGCAGTGCAAATTGTCGAGCAGGAGATATAAATCACAAATTAGGATAAATAACCATGTTTGACACTGACTCATATCTCATGAGGTAGCAGCTATCTGTAGAATTCTGAAAAAAACTACCTAACTAAACTTTCTAAGATATTTTGAAATTTTTCTGCATTTTTCCAGCGCAATCCTTAAACTCTGACTTTGAAAGCCAATCTCCATAGTTAAGGAAGATGAAAGTATGTCAGAATTTAATTTTTGTGACAATGTTAGCATTTAATACAGTTCAACTGAGCATATAGCTTTACAAGATTAATTCCTTTGTTCAATATGTAATTCTCTTTGTATATTATTAGAAAGACCTATCTTTTAAAGATGCATTTTACCTCAGCACAAATGAATTTAGTTTCAAGATTCGTCACAGTCATTCAACCCAAAATATAGTCATTGGTCTCCTAATTTTAATTAGCTTTAATTTTTGTTCTGACCCTTATGACGGTGACAGATTGTAACATTTGGATGAATGTTCTTAGCTTTTTGCATGCTTTTACTGCTATGTCAAAGGAACATAAATCCTGAAAATGACAGTTCCTTAAACTTTGATTGAATTATGTATAATATTGGACCAACTTTCTTTGTTGTGCTGCAGAATGCAGAATGCTGTAAGTAGTGACTCATCACAGCAAGTGCGTTAGTCTGCAAAGTTACTTAGCAGTCTCAGCACTGCACTCTGCAGGGTTGAGAAAACCAGCTGGTTTAGACAACAAACCACAAGACTGTTGACAATTTTGTCAAAACTGCATGAAAAATATGACTTTATTTTGAGAAAATTTTGTAATGGTAGCCCTATATTTTATGTTACTCAGGTAATTCCTCATTTTGCATTTTTCAGTGGATGGATTCATGTCTGAATATTAACTAAGACACTAAGACAAATGGTGAGCTATAGTCAGGGGTAGGTAAAGAGAGTAGATTGAAGCAAAAGAGTCTAGCACTTCAAATGAAGTGTGTACTAAATTCAAAACAAAGTTTTATTCCAATAATGACTGAGATGTGTAAAAGCAAAACTAAATACTTTAATTAAAGCAGAATAGGAGAAGATTTTAAGCAGCATTGCTTTGCAGTTGTGATATTCTTTTCTGACATGTTCCCTTCTATTAGATTGTTTCAATGAAAAATATTAAAACTGTATTATGAGTTCTGTGAGTATTCATTGCTATTGCTTTTGGCATTTCAGCATACATAAGAAAAGTTCTGTACATTTATAGTAAATTTAGAGCATTGACAATTACAAAGCTAAGTTGCCTGTGTCATCAGTTTTTTAAATATGTACAACTTTTGGTGGAAAGCTAAGAAGGAATTAACCTTCTCATTTTGCTATTATTCTTCCAAGCCTGTCTCACAAGATGCAGATGAATTTGGTGTACCTCTCTTCAGAAGTTGGTCAGTCACAGGTCGGTCAGTGACATGATTACACCCTTTGGATAATGAAATTCAAGATAAACTGAACATCAGGCTTCCCAGCTCGGAAGGTCATTTTTATTTTGCATGGTGCTGCATGGCACTGGAAACATACACACCTGCCAAGCTGATGGATGCCTGCCCGCTCCCAAAACAGCAAACCAATTTTGCTAGGATACAGATGGCTGCTGCATATGCCTTGCATACCCATCACTGGCATGGGACAAATTCCACCCTTCTGGAAACTTTTGTCACTCTATCACTGTGTGCCAGTTTGTACTTGATCATACTTTTGTTTGCATCAGAGAGACAGAGCAGTAGAGTGAAAAATGTAAAAGATACTATGGCACTTGATGCAGTAGAAGTGATTCATTGTGATGGGCCACATGCTGGAGCCTATATAAATGCGAATACCCAGTCCTCGAATACAGCATAGATAGACAACATCTGGGCAGACCCTGCTAGCTCAGGATTAACTCAGAGGTAAACACTTCAAGAGAAACAAAATCACAAGACTGAATCACAGCTTTGTCCACACTGCAGGGCTGAAGTCCTGCTGAAAGGCCAGTGAAAAGCCAAAGGTTTTTGTACTGACGATTTCCCCAGTGGGTGTTTGCACTCTGTTAAATAGCGCAGCCTAAGAGCTGTGATTTTAGACAATGTGCTGTTGCAGAGTGATGTTGTCAAGCTACCTGAACAGTGCCTGGAAAGGGGTAGGAAGCCCATCCTCCATCAGGTTTATCATGTTCTTCCCATTCTCCTTTTGGGTGTTTCGTGCACCTGCTTGCTTATCATATATATGGCTTGCATGCTTTTTCCCTGACTTTTTATCATAAAACTGTAGAGTGCTTATCTTTTATTTCCACTCTTGGTTTCCTGGGGTTTCTATATTAATTGTAATTAATTATCACTTCACTGATTTGATTGCTGAATGAGATTTGACCACAAGGGAAATGATCACCTTTTGAGGAATGCAGGAGATGTTAATATTGATTGAGTCCCATGCAGGCGGCAAAAGAGACTTCAGTTAATGCTCAAAATGAACTGCAGTTTCCCCAGCATTTATCTGTCATCCAGGTTGGCTGAGCACTACACATTACAAGTGCTTGGTTTCACATATTTGATAATTATTGACGTGACTGAAAAAAGAGTCCTGTATTCCCTCTTCTTTTTGAGCTTCTAAAATGAAGAATAATGGTTGCTGCCACACTCTGTATAACCAAATAACAGTATACAAGCATGTGCTGAGGTTAGTGCCCCACTAGATGAGCTATAAATCAAAGGTACTGACCCATTTAAGTCATTAAAATCCCATGATCCTTTGTGTGAATAGAGAGACAGAGCTATGGACCAAAGTTTATGTATTCCATGATGCTTCAGGGATTTTCTGACATTTTTCACTAAGATGGCAAGTAACCAAAATGTCAGCTGCAAAAACATTTAAAGAACACTGACTTTTTTGACAAAACCAAAATATATCAGCATTCATAACTTTCTTTTCCTTTTACCATTTTCCATTCTGTAAGAAAATTTACAGGATTTTTCTGCCTCCTATTCTTAATTTTAGGAAAGTTTTCAGTTGCTTTAGGTCATTTTTCAGCCAGAATAGCTCTAGCAATACCCTTAGTTTTTTAATTGTCATATCAAAACTTACACTGGGGACTCTGATCTGAGACAAATGATCCCCAAATACCAAGTGGGTAGATTATTGACCACCCCAAGAATTTGTGAGCTTCTAAGGAAGAGTTCATGGTAAGATAGTCAAGTTGTTACTGCCTATAAAGAGCTTACTGGCTATATCTCTAAAAAATTACCAATGATTACTTTTACCCTAAAAATTCAAATGTGAAACTTCATTTCAACTAAAACATAAGAAATAAGTCAAAGTGACAAAGACAGATTTTACCAGAAAGAATTTAAATAATTGTTATGTGTTAGAATAATGTTATTTGTAATCACCTCTGACCCATTTTTGACTTTTCGAATGAATTTTCCCATTATATTCCTCTGACATATTATTCAAATAAGCTCCTCATTAAATGAACTTATTTCTCATGGAATGAGAACAAGTCCCCACACTGTAAAATTCTGCCATTTTCTTCCACGGGACAGAAATTCTGCCTTTGTGCTTTTCCCAACTAAAGCAGTAATGTTCTCTTTGATCTGTTTCTCAGTGGTGATATTTGGTTTCTATCTGGTGTGTATTACACTTTCAAATAAAGAGCACCTGTCTAGTTGAGGTAAGTACCATGGGAATATTTAAGTGAGTATATCATAAAATTATCTTGGTTTTTGTGGTATTTTTACACTTGTTCTTGTGTCAATTATCTTCATGATAAATATAAACTAAAATGATTATACACAACTTTCAGTGAAAGAAGCTTAGAAACAATAGGAAGAAATTTAAGCAACTCATATAAGGTACGTACCTCTCTCCACAGAAATTTTAGAAATCTTCCTACAACAGGCATGCCTCTTGATTTCTTGCAGTTGAAGGCACACCACATTAAACCAAAATCATAAGTAATTTGGCCTAAGATAGATGAGGAAAACAATGACACATGAAGTCATTCATGCTTATAAAAAGTGCTCCGATGTTTTTCACAAGTGGTGTAAAATTTACTCTTCTTCCAAATTTCTATTACAGTATTAGAACAAAAACTTCCATATATGTGTGTATATACCTATGGATGTAACTCTTGAGATTCAAATGAGTAGACAGTTCTCTTTCTGTGATTCTGCTCTGTCAATTTGCTTAATAAACAGGTGTTGCATTCTGGCAATATAATCTTGCTTGTTGTGATATCTCTGCTACATGTTGCTATTCCACATACCAGATAAAGGTGGAGAATGGGATTTACACCCCTTGAGTTCAGATTTCTGCCTGTAGCTGAAGTCAGTCCCTTTGTGGGGTTGTGAGGGAAAAGGACTCTTTTCTGGTACAGCTCCTTTGATAATGACTTTGATTCTGACTTCGATTCTGACTTCCTCTTCTCTGGTGAGAATGAACTTAATACTACATAAACTCACAGCATCACAAATGTAGACATATAAAACACAGATATCTACAGTAAGATTTATGAACTACTTCAGATCTTTTGAGTGGTTGCTGTAGGTGCTGGAGGCTCCCTGGGGTGGCAGGGCAGGGTGAGGCAGCCAGGACATGTTCTACCTCCTGACTAGGAGTAGGGCTGTGGGGGGCACTAGGGCGACCCTAGCCCAGGCATTGGGCACCTGGATGGTAACTGGGAATGGGACAAAGATGGACTGGGAAATGAGCCCATGAGTAGGATTTGTATTTCACAAGGAGAGGATGTGTTCTGCCACAGGCACTGCTGTGCAGCATCTGTAGCAGAGGGTGGGGGCGGGGGGGCAGCTTAAAAGCAGATCTTAAGCAAAACGAATTTCAAAATGCATGCAAGTGCTAGAGCCCTATTAAGATCGGAAAAAAAATGGAGTTTGCGGTTACTTTATGGAATCTTCTATATCTTTTCAATCTAAGGTTTTTCCATGTTAAAATAAAGATTGTTTCATATTTAACAGCTGAAACATCTCCTGTGAAAGCTGTTTGCAGCTAAAGCTAATTTCTGAATCCATCTTAAATAGATAGAAATTTTTGTTTAAGAGAGTGTATTATTTAATTAACCTGTTACTACGAAAATCTGACAGACCAGACTGAAATTTATTTAACAAAGTATTTCTTCTTCTGCAGGCTCTAGGAACACTTCAGAGAGACTGCTAGACCAATCTGAATTAGCAGTAGGACTCTTTTACTCACTATGCTTATAAGTAATTACAAAGGTCTTTCTTTATTAGAAAAGTTATGAATGAGATTTTTAATTATTTTTTAGAAGAGAAAAAGCCACAACTTCTTTATTTTTAACATCAGGGAGAAATTAGACTTTCAGTACTCTGGAAATTTAGGAGCAGTAATGGACTTAACATTTTAAAAAGTATTACTGAGATATATGTACCTTTTTAATAAGAATTTGTGATTAGGAAGCTGAAAGTTTATTAAATATGTGAAATATAATCCTTTTACACCATCCAATTTTCCTATGTACATGAGATTGTTGAAAAATGTGGAAATCTGGCTCTATTCCCCTGCTTTTGACACCCAAACTGCTTTTCTGCCTCCAACACTATCAGATCTACCTAATACCATTAAGACTGAACTGTATTCTTACATTCTTGTGCTCATCCCAGTTCCGGTTTGCAAGATTAACATTCATGAGGATGCTATTCTGATATCCATGAGAAAAAGAACAAAACAAAATAGAAATATCTATATATCTTTTAAAGAGGCTTTTGGTTTCTGCAGCAATTCCATTTTGTTTTTAAGAATAAGAATAAGAATAAGAATAAGAATAAGAATAAGAATAAGAATAAGAATAAGAATAAG
>VYXB01004632.1:23666-59457 GCA_013397135.1 Pachyramphus minor
TGGCAGAGCTTGAGACCGTGCCCTCTTGTCTTACTGCTGGTTGCCTGGGAGAAGAGACCAACCCCCACGTGGCTACAAGTTCCTTTATTGTTGTTGCAGAGAGTGATGAGGTCTCCCCTGAGCCTTCGCTTCTCCAGGCTAAACAACTGCAGCTCCCTCATCCTTTCCTCACAGGGCTTGTATTTTAGTCCCTTCACCAGCCTTGTTGCTCTTCTCTGGACCTGCTCCAGCACCTCAATATCCTTCCTGAACTCAGGGCCCCAGAACTGGACACAGTACTCCAGGTGTGGCCTCACCAGTGCTGAGTACAGGGGTAGAATCACTTCCCTGCTCCTGCTGGCCACACTTGTTCTCATACAGGCCAGGATACCATCGGCCTTCTTGGCCACCTGGGCACACTGCTGGCTCATCTTCTGTTGATCCAGACTTTAATTAGGCATTAAATAATACCTAAAAATGTAATCATATTATTAAAAATAGGACAAGTAGTGAGACAATAAGTTAACGCCAACTACAAGTCTGGATTTACCTTTCCTCTCCTGTCCTGAACCAATTGTCACTGTTTCATTTCCCTGCCCTCATTCTTCTGACTATGCTGTCTGCAGCACTCCTTTGAGAACTGTGCAACAGAAAAAACCTCTTGTTTTAAAACTCATGTATTGCAAAGCTCTAGGCCATTTTTGGGTGAGTCATTTTTTGAATAAAATTTGGTCTCCTTTCATACAAAACAGGAATTTATGCAAACTTTTGGGTTTTCCTGTGCTTATTCCCAAAGTGAAGCTGTATTTCCATTGATCATTTTTACAGAAATGCTTGATATATTTTCTTCAGACAATGTTTATAGAAGTACACAGGAGCCCAAGGGCTAGATCAAGTATAACAAAAAAGAAGCTAAGCTTAGGCAAACCTGAAACCTCATTTTCTGTCTGAAGGAAAATGCATTTTTGCACCCAAGTTCTAAACCCTAAATTCTGCCCCGACATGAGTTTTCCTGAACAAATAGCTGGGACCTGCTTTTTCCTTTGCAAATAGACCCTAAACCCTTTGAGAAAAAAAGACTTTAAAGAAACTCACAGCTACATGCAACTTATCCCAGGAAATTGCACTAATCAGGAGATCAGGCCTGATGCTGTGCCATGGTGCACTGATATCCAGAATTAGCAGTATAAAGAGGCCTTGATTATGTATGTGATTTTATTTCTGTTCTTATTAATATATGAAATTAATTGCTTATGTGACCCCTATCTGAAAACTCTCTTTTTGTTGTTTTTCCATAAGCATGCCATGCCTGATAGGATTTGTTGCACTAACCTCCCTTTCAAAAAAAAAATAAAAAAAAAATGATGTGAAATGGACTCTTTATGGAATTAAATCTTTCAGTGGCCATGCATGGAGTACAGACCGTATCTCCATTAGGTGAATCAGAGGAAAGAATCAATGTAACACCTGTACTGATCTGATTTGCATGTCTCACCCACTGCTACGATCCTTGTGTATAATAGACAGCCTGCTGCAGAAGAATTATATAGATGATGAATTAACCATTGTTAACAGGATGACAGGGCATTCCCTGTCAGCATTCTCTGACAACATTGTGTTGAATCCCTGCCTTAACTTCACACTGCATGGAGAGAAATACCACTGCCACCATCTTTTTTATACTTAATAATTATTCTGTGACCGTAGGTACAGACATGTGAACGGGATTTAAACCCACCTTTTTTCTTTTTGCTTTTTTTGTTTTTTTCAAACAGCTACTGAGGAGTCATTTTAATTTAAGGATCCTATCTGAACTACTTAAATGTCCTTAATAGGGAAAACCAGTTACCAGTTCTATGGGGTTTTTTATTGCTTGTTTTACACTAAATTATTCTGAAAAGAATTACTTCAGTGTTGAAGCTGATCTGTGTTTCCTTGCCTGTGCATGTGTGGGTGTTTGCCTGTGTGTACACGTGCTCTTTGGCAAAAGACTTGTCAATCAGCTGGAGGGAGATGAAAAACATAAAAATTCTCCTCATTTAAGGAGACTATTTTGAAATCATTTCCTCTGCCCCACTTGACTAACACAAAAGAGTCAGAAATCATTTTCAAGAGCTAAGGCTGAAACCTGAACTATAGACAGACACCAGCACTGACATTTGGCTCTCAGAAGTTTCACAGAAGTATTCCAGTTGCTCTATTTTCCCCTTTTCTTTTAATGTTTGAAAGCTGGTCTAAAAAATATATTTCTTTTATTTCCAAATTTTGCTCAATAATTTCTTTAGGCTTTACTTAAATTGACCCAGAAGTCATGTTTTGATTCATACTGAATTGCTCACTTTATTGGCTATCTGAGAGGTTCAGCATGTTTCCTTCATTTGTTTTAAACAGGGCATATTCTGTTATCACAGCAGGTCCATCAAACATATTAAGTGGATGGAGTTAATTTATTCAGTAAATGGAAGCTACAAAAAAAAATGAAGACATCTCAATCCACCATATTGCCTCATCCAGCCAGTAAGGTCTAATGTTTCCTAGAATCAAAACATCATAGAAAATATTTCTGAAGTCAAATCCTACATTTGAGCCAAGTTTGCCTTACAGGGAAGATATTCAGTGGAAATTCAGCAATATTTTAATAAAAGCATAGGCAGTATTACAGACTAGTACATACACACAGAATGATCCAGTTTCCAAATCCAGGGTAAGGGGGTAGAAAATAGATGCGGTAGAAATTTTTGGAAGTGTTTATATAAAGCCCTACAGATGCATTGGGATTTTCTTACATCCTCTACTAACGTTTTGTTTGGTAGTTTTGAGCAAATTTGGGGGTTTTGGTTTTAATATACCTTTGAAAATAAGCAAAATATTTGAATTGCTGTCAAATGCAATGTGGCATATGCCAATAAAGCAAAATTTGACCTTGCCCAGGAATTTGACATCACATGAATTGTTCTTTCCTTCCAAATGAGGTACCACAGAATGGAGGATTACAAATAAGCTTTGGAGACCAGGGATATTAGCAGAATACTATGTGCAGATTGGGGCACAAGTCTGTTAACAGACTTTTCTCTGAGCTGAATCCCAAAATAAGCAGGGAGCTAGTGGAACTGTATGAGACTGGATGTAGTTGATGACATTGTGGGTTTTACCATACACAGAAAAGGGCAGATAACAACTATGCTTTGCATAAATTAAGGCGCATGGACTTCGGGATGCAGAAAATGATCTTTTAAAAGGCAAGGTGAGAAAAGATGAGTAGGTGCAGGAATCTGTCAGCAAGTTACAGAAAGAGCAATTGTTACAAGGTGGATGCTGAGATAGGTGCAGAAAAATTTCAAGTGGAGCTCATAGTTCATGGCATATAGCAATGCTAACAATGAAAGTTATTTTGGGGGAAAAAAAAAAAAGCACAACAAAATCAAAAGGTAAAAGACAGAGAGAAAAAGGAAGGGAAAACTCTTCTCGGTGGCCAGTGGGAAGAGAAGTGATGGGAGTCCCCAGGTAAGCAGCCACCCCAAGGCTCCCCTCCAGTGCAGCAGGTCTCCCTTATAACACTCTTCTGCAGTAAGGAGAACACAAAGTGTTCATCAGAAGCTGTTCAAGCACTTGGTGGTGGTTCCTGATTATATGCTCCTGTCTCTGACTGGCATGTGCTGGGTGGGGCTGGTGCTGCATTCTTACTGCTAAACTCAGTAAAGGCGTGTTACTGGATGTATATATAATGCATGTAATGTGCCCCAAAGACCCAAACAAGGGGAAAAGAGGTCCAGATTGAGTGTTTTTCCTGCTTGACAAAACTGCTTCCTTTGAGAACGCACCACAGCCACATTACCAGCTTAGCTGGTGCAAGGCCATGAGAATAGATCACGGAGAGGAAAATCCAGCCCCAGGGAGACCCTGTGGCTGGTCTGATGGGCACCACTGCTTGGGGAAATCAGGTGCACAGCTGCAAACAGGAGGCAGTCAGTCAGTAGGAAGAAAGCTAAGTCATTGAAAGCATTCTGCAACACTATGCACGCATACAGCAAATTAGCACCGAGCATTACCATTGTCTGAGGAGGCTGTGGAGTATAAAAATCATTTTCTGAGCTGTGAGTCATAAAACAATTTTGTTGCTGCAGCCATTCATCAGCCTCAGCTCTCTAAAAGTAGCTACTAAGGATCCAAGTCAGCAGAATATTTTCTACATGTACATGGAATTCAGGCAAAACTTCAGATGCAAAATTAAAGTATTCTTTTCCTTGTCTTTAGAACCATCATAATTTACCTATCTCATAAAAATCTTAGAACATCTTGGAAAACAATGGAAAAATCCAGAAAAAAAATTCATTACTTTGAGAGCATTCAGTGTTCAGACACTTCCGAACACGGAACAAAATGTTCCGTGTTCAGAAGTTGGGAACTTCTTTTAACAAAGAGTTTACATAATTAATATTTTATTACTTTAAATATTTTAGAGTTTTAGTGTCCTTTATCATGATTAATATCATAATTCAAATTATCTTAAATTTTAATCTGTGTGCTCTTCCAGTGTTTTGAAGTAAGTAAAGAGCAGTATGGTATTTACCCCGGAAAATCCAAGATGGCTTCTTATTTTCTTTGTAAACAAAAGTAAACACCCCTATTCTTATCTAGCTCCAGCCTAACAAAATAAATAAGTAAATATAAAATAAGGTAAATAAAACCCAATCAACTAATCAAACAGCCCCACAAACTGACATATTTCCTCAATGTCACATATTTGAATTTCAGTCACATAAATGTTTTATTCTCAGGAACTAACATATCCACCAGATATAGCTTCCTTGCTCTCCATTCAACCCCATTGTCACTTTTACATACTAGCCTTTTAGAATCTTTAGATTCTTGGGTCAGGTAATCTTTGTCCAAAAACCAAATTAGAAACATATAAGCAAGACAGATCCATATTTTAAGAAATGCAGATTTATAAAGGACAATTGCACTTATACCAATATATGGCAATATTTCATATTGTCATTTTAGCTGGTATTTATATCCTCAATGATCTCTGCACATGACTCATAGTTAACACACTGTGCCTTGATTTCAGCTATCTTTTTATACAGGTCTGAAGGTGACTTTTTAGCTTTCTCATGTGTACAGCTACCTATAAAAATATCTGTGAATTTTTTTTTTCATTTTTGATAAATTTGATGGTTTTCAGAAAAGAAAGCTCCTTTTCATTGCTGTTGGTTGAGCTAATTTTAAATAGGGTCCTACTGCCTTCTAATAAAACTTCAGACTGGATAGGTTGGAAAGAACCACAGGGGGTCATCTGGTTCAACCTCCCTGCTCAAACAGGGTCATCTTAGAGCACATTGCACAGGACTGCATCCAGATGGTTCCTGGATATCTCCAGTGAGGGAGACTCCACAACCTCTCTGGCCAATCTGTTCTAGCGGTCAGTCACCTGCACAGTAAAGTTCTTCCTCATATTCAGGTGGAAATTCCTGTGCATCCGTTTCTGCCCATTGTCTCTTGTCCTATCGTTTGACACCACTGAGAAGAGCCTGGCTCTATCCTCTTGCCACCCTCCCTTCAGATACTTATAGACATTGATGAAGTCCCCTCTCATGTATCTCTTCTCAAGGCTGAACAGGCCCAGCTCCCTCAGCCTTTCCTCATAAGAGAGGTGCTCCAGTCCCATAATTACCTTTGTTGCCCTCTGCTGAACCTGCTCCAGTAGCTTCATGTCTCTCATACTGAGGAGCCCAGAACTTGACAAAGTACTCCAGATGTTGCCTCACCAGGGCTGAGTTGAGGGGCAGGATCACCTCCCTCGACCTGCTGGCAATGCTCTTCCTAAAGCACCCCAGGACACCATCAGCCTTCTTGGCCACAAGAGCAAACAACCAGGTTAGGGAGAGCTTGTTGTCTACCAGGACACCCAAATCCTTGTCCACAGAGCTGCTTCCAAGCAGATCAGCTCCTGTACTGGTGCAGGGAGTTTTTCTCCTCAGGTGCAGGACCCTGTATTTGCCTTTGTTGCATTTCAGACAGTTCTTCTCTGCCCATCTCTTCAACCTGTCAAGGTCCTTCTAAAGGGCTGCACAGTCCTCTGGGGTACTGGCCGCTCCTCTCAGTTTGGTGTCGTCAGTGAACTTGCTGAGGAGGCTTCTGCCCTTTCATCCAAGTCATTGATGAGTAAGTTAAATGATACTGTGTTCATTATTGAACCTTAGTGGACACCACTAGTGGCAGGCCCCCAGCTATACCCTTTGTCACTGATTACAACCCTCCGGGATCTGCTTTTGAGACAGTTCTCAATCCACCTCTCTGTTCATTCATACAGTTCACACTTCCCGAGTTTGCCTATGAGGATGTTGTGAGAGACAGTGTCGAAAGCCTTGTTTTGTCTGCTTTTGCTGCTTCTCCTTTCTGAGTTTCTCTTTGGATTTCCAGGCACCAATACAATATGTATTTTTTCACATTAATTATTAATTTGAAAAAGGTCATGAGAAAAAAAATTAAAAATATTTTAAATGTTTTTGTATTTAATAACTGTAGAAGAGCATCAACAAACATGTAAATACATTTTTAAAATATACTTTGTCTGTTGAATGCAGCAATTTGAAAAAGAAATAACAGAGTGAATGTAAAATACTTTTCCTAAGGCTTATGAATGGTTGCAAACACAAAACCATGCATAAGGCAAAAACAAAGAAAAAAAAATGCTGCCTAGACCAGAGACATAGCAAGGATTTAGTCACAGATTGACAAAAAATTTGAGTTATGTCACTTCCAATGAATATTAAAAACCATGCTTAAAGTAGCAGCACTTACGTTTTCCCACCTGTGTCTTCAGAGTTTTTCCTTGCTTTATGTCTTCAAATTCACACTGTGTTTTCAAAGGAATGGTTAAAGAGTGCCTTGTTTCTGCATTGTAAAGCAGAACAACAATGTACTGTGGTACAATGGATTTACTTTAAGGCATTATAAGATAACAGGGAACTTCTAATGTGTTCCATTTATCACTCTGAATTAAAAAATACGCCTACAATATACAGGGAGAGAAAATATTAAACTCTTGCTATAATATTAAAAAAAAAAAGAAAACTCAATTGGTCTTGAACTCTTGTCTCTCACAGCAAAAAGAATCAATTACATCTTCTATAGAGTCTACAGTTGAAAGGTAAAACCACAAAGAAATACTCAGTTTATCTCCAAATGATTTGGTAGTTGTACACACCACAGTGTACAGACAGTGATTAGCACTCCTGGGTATATCACAGAGAAGACAACTTTGGGGTTCTTTCCTGCCAAAAGGTGAGTAGAGTGTTGCAGATATACCCATGAACTTCTAGGATTGGTGAGCTTACTGCAAGACTGACAATTGACATCTACTTCACATTATCCCCAAAGGCAACAGTCAATAGCAGGGCAGACATTGTGCATGATCAGCAACATGGATCACACAAACTACACATCCAGCAAATGTGCAGATGATGTCAAACTAGGAATGACACAAGATCAGGTGATATTATCAACAACAGAATAAACACTGTCAAGCCTGTAGGAAGCTAACAAGCAGATGAAGCTCTAGGACTGCTTCAGATAAGACTGGTCAGTATAAATAGATATTTTAACTTTGTATAAAGATCATGTCTATATTAGCAAATAAGGCCCGGGCTTGTGGTTGATATTTCCCTCATAATCATCCATGTGAGGTTTTGACCCATGTCACTTAGAACTCTCATATATAAGTCTGGGCTCTGAGCACCACTTTGAGTACTCAGTGTGATTTGCTCCAAGATTGCTCCAAGACTGACTTCTGAGATTAAGATCTTAGCATGAAAACCACAAATAAATGAATCATTCTGACTGAGAATAATTCCAAATTTATAAGGTGTGCAGTAACCATGGCATGGGGCCGCATACTGAACAAGACAAGAAAGCACTGAAGACCATAGCTATGCTGTGCTGGTTTGTATGGAAAAAAAGGATAATATGCAAGCATATAGCTAAGGAAGCAAAGCATAAACACAAGGGATAAAAGTCACAGACAATCTTCAAACTGTCATCCCTACTTAAATTTTTTGTCTTAATAAATTTGTTGTTATTTTGCTGCTGGTTTTACGTAGCAAATCAATTGGGCAACATCCTGGGTTGGATTGTATATTTGTAATATTTGTATATATTTTCATAAATTATTGTATTTGCATAAGTATTCAGGAAAAGCAATCACCACCATCATTTTATACCATTCTCCTTGGCACAGAGACATTTGTTCCTTCATCTTAGGAGTGCTGTTGTGAAAGAGTCTATGCGGAACTGTGAAAGGTAGAAACAAAGCTAAAAAGTAGAAAGAATGAGGAGGCTTTCAGCTAATTCTAGTGATTTCTAACACATGCCATGTAAAGTCTGCCCTGAACAATGAGAGATAGACAATGATTTAGAGTCCAGAAGTTTTTATGAATGAGCTTGGTCATGGCATGGCAGTGGAAAATGCTGAAGACAAAAAGAGAGGGGAAAAAAAGGAGGAGCACCTGAGACAGAGTGAAGGGAAGACGATGCTATAAAAGAAATTTAAATTGTCATAAACTGTAGCAGGAATAAAAAGCAGAAGTGAATTCTTTGACCTTAAAAATAAAGGCACATGAAGTGGGAAAGGAAGAAAAGTAATTCATGCAAGAAAAATTGTTAGCATTCTTGGAAATAAGTTGAGTCAGAGGTGTCAAGCTATAGATCATTTCTGCTTAATTTTCAAAGCAAAACCTACCTCCACTGTAATATTTTATGCAGCTCTGCAGCATCACAGAGTCATAAAATCATTCAGGTTGGAAGAGAACTCACACTGATTGTGCTGCAACATTCTGCTCAAAACAGAGTCTACACCAATTACAGACTAGATTTCCAAGGTCTTTGGATAGGAAGGCCTGTAAAACCTGCAAGGATGGGGATAATGGAATCTCTCTGGGCAAGCTGTTCCAGTTTTGCATACCAACTTGTTTTTCCACTCAGCATGGCCCTCAGTAGAGAGCCTGGCTCCATCTTCTCTGTAACTTCCATGCAGGTGTTGCAAGGCTGCTGTGAGGTTCCTCCAAGGCCATCTGTCCTCTAGGATACAGAAGCCCAGCTCCTTCAGCCTCTTCTCTCAAGGTAAGTTCTCCTGACCCCTAAGTATGTTGGTTCCCTCCAATGAACTCATTCTAGTTTACCTTGGAGTCTCTCCTGGACAGATTAGACCAGATGCTGTTTAACAAGTGCTGAGTGAAGGAGAACAATCCCTTGTCTATTAGAACAGCCCAGGATGCTGTTGGTTCTTGCTGATGCCAGGGCTCACTGCTAGCTCAGGCTCAGCTCACTGTCCACAGACGTCACAAGGGTTTATTCTGCCTCTTCTTCGTGCTGTTGGCTAGTAAAGATATTATACAGAGCAGGTCCCAGGATAGTGTCCTGAGGTACTTCACCTGCTTCAGGTATTTAGGTGAAGCACAATGCACTGAGCACTACTGCATGGGCTCAACAACTCATCCAGTTTCTCACCCAGCTGGTGGTGTCCCAGTCTAGACACTGATACAGCTTTTACTGCTCAAGTTGCAGACATGATAATTTATGTTTAATGTGCCTGTCAGAGAGCATCTGACAAGCTCTTGCTGAGAAGGGCTGAGTAAGTGCAAAGACACAACTGGGAGTTGTGGGTTTTGAGGCAAATGTGAGCAAAGTAAACCTCTTCATTGATACAGATGATTTCATGGGAGTTTTGGTTACCTGCAGAAGGTCATAAATTGGCCTAAGCCAAGCACCTTATTATTTCTAAGTAACTATTGAAAGCTGTCAGTCATCACAGTCCTTCTACGTGTCTTCTTAGTCATAAAATGGCAAATGGCCATATATATCTGTTCCATATATACTAGTTCCAGTATTTTTCATGTCAACACTGAAATGCAAATTAATGCAAATGTTATTGCAAGCCCTGTTACAGTTGAAAACTAAGTGAATATACCATGGATGGCACTGCACATCGTGGGAGTCACTCTAACCAAACAGGCTTTTAGGGGAAATGTTACTGCATGCAATCAGGATGCTCTGCCACTGAGCTCTGCCCAAAAATATAACTGCATCTGGCAAGTGGAGCTGAAAGCTCCACAGTCCCTGAAGCCACAGTAGACATTTCCTTACCTCAAACCATTGCCATTACAGCTGAAATTTCTCTACAACACTCTAAATGAAAGAAGGAGGGAAAAAAAAGTATCTGGTATTACCAATCAATCTTAGACCCCTGCTTCATAATTGCCTTCACTTGATATTATTGAAGGCGTCTGAATCAAACCCTATATTACACTGCTGATGTATAGAGTTTATGGGAGGGTGAACATCCTAAAGACAGAAATAGTTTAAATTTCTTCTGATAGGTACATTAGCCATTGTAGGCTGGCTAGGAGTAATATTTTGAATTCCTCCTTTTTTTATCATTTAGATGTGCTTGTTTAAGTGGAAAAGCATGAAATATAGCAAAATGATCCCATTGGTTTTTTCTCCCAACCTCAATCTTTGAAAACAAAATGAGGAAAATTTCTTTGATTTTCCCCTTTCTCTTGCATATGAAGTTAATATTCACCAAAATGAAAGCTTATCAAGTTGTTGGATTTATCATATTATTTTGAGTTAGGGTATTTAGTGTTTTCTCAAATAATTTTAGTATGTGGTATTTTATATAAAATGTAAATATGTATTTGAAAGAAAACTATTTCAATATGGCTCTGTCCTAAGGAATTTGACATGCAAGAAGTGAAATGGTGCGTTTTGGTGAAATTTAAACTCTGTGGAGAAACTAAGTTTTAGAAATCAAAAATTACTGAATGAAGGGATATAATTATGAATTGCCTCACATAATTTTTATTCTACAGATATAAGCGCCTGAAAACTCTGCACTAGCAGTTAATTTTAAAACCTCTGAAGTGCTGGCTGATTCATTCAGGCTTTCTCAGCTCTTCAAAGTTGAAGAAACAATTGTTGAGGAATTGTACCTGCTTCTTCAAATCCATTAGAAATAAAATGTATGAGTTAGTGAATCTTCATCCTTGAGAAGATGGGATTTTCATATTTACTGTTGAAGTTCAATCATATCCTCATTAGTTACACTTTTCAAAAGACTTGTGTTTTATTTCATACTGTAAGTTATGAGTCTAGGAGCCCTCTTAAACCAAGCACTGCTGTTTTAAATATAATTCAGATAAAAATACACATCAAATAAATACACATTAAGTACAGAAAATCCATGGTAATATATAAACAATAGTGAAATTAATTTCCCAGTTTGAATGGAAATTCAAACTGGGAAAATTCAACAGAATTTCACTTTTTCATCAAAATCCAAAAGTAGTAGTCTGAACAGATAGTTATGGTAACTGCATATCCTCTAGTTTAATGACAACATTCATACTTCTATTATACATACAGATCAATGCTATACTATAAACTAGATAAGGTACTTATTTAAATTAACTAGCTACATGGTTCTTTTATAATAAGGATGTTAATTTGTATTCAAGTGTCCTTCTGTAGTAAGAGATATTCTTTGCTTTTTCTAGCAGTTGTAGGAAAGCATATAAATGAAAACACTGACTTTATCTGAACATATGGGAGAAATAACTACCTGTATTTCTCAGGACCATATTTCGTCTACTGGCAATTACATTAAACTTAATTTATTGCTTGCATTAAATAGGTGAGCATCAAAAGGTCAGAACCCCAAATGTAGTACTTTGGCATTGAGAACAGTGCAGCAAGGTTAACTTACCTTAACTGTAGATATGGCCCACAATTCAGAAGACAGAATATTTCAGGGACCTTCATTTACTCAAAGTTATGAGTAAAATTCAAATTCACTTGTAAAAGAAAAAATCTGTTAAAAAAGTAAAAATCTTTAGGCTGAGTAGAAATATAAGAAATTTAAACAACAAGCCAAATATGTACAAGAATTTGAAACTTAAAAATGTAGAAATGTACTTAGTGGGACTTTTAAAGCATCAAAAGCCAAGAATTCGGTGTTCAAAACTATTATCTAAGAGCCTATTCATAGCTTGAGCTATTTCCTTATTTAGATTTGGTTATTGAAATAAATGGAACAATTTGCTTATATCAATATATTGAACTTTTTGAAGGGTATTGGAATGACTAGCTATTGTAAATTTGTGTCAGGGAAAAATTTATTATAAAGCTAAAGCAGACATAATTCCCGGCATAACAATGATACTACACCAGCTGCACAGTTAGGAAAAAGAATTCCCTTAGAAAATTATGGGAATTTTCTTTCTGTTTCAGTGGTCACTCAAAGTAATGGGGTATTTTTGTTGTTGTTTGATTGTGGTTTTTTAAAAAATGTTATTATTCTGGATGTGTGTTCTCTATTGTATATAGATCAAAGGCAATTACAGAAATATGACTGTAAATTTAGTCACAGAAAGACAAATCAACTATTTCTTAGAAATAGCTTGTGACTAACCTGTATTTACCATGATTTATTTTTTTTTATTGACACAAATGCTTCATCAATATTAAACAGTTTTCTCGAAAAACTTGATGGAACAATTTCTCCTACCAAATTTGCGTCTTAATAAACTTTCTGATAATGCAGCCCACTGCTATGCCAGTGTGTCTGGAAGTGGCACATTTTAGGTTTGCTACTCTCCTCTGTCCTATGAAATACTGCAGCGAAGGAGGGGGCTATAGGAGACAGCAGCTAGGCTTGGAAAACAAAAAGCTGAGGGCAGAAAACACAGCTGACCTCTCAGCTTTTAAATTAGGGGCTTAGATAAAAGTGCCTGGCAGGTTCCTCCAGGATTAGCCCCACCTCTTGGGCCCCAGCCTGCCTGTCCCCCAGCAGAGAGAGTGTTCCAGAGACAGCTGGCTGTCCAGGCACAAAGGACAAGACTGAATCCTCCCTCTTCAGTGAAAGTACTGACAGGCCGACCTCAGCTTACTACTACGATCTCTTCTTTAAATCCTGCATCTTTTTCAGGCCAGACTCCCTTGCATTGCCCAGCCATGTGACTCTGCTTGACAGCCTTGTGTCATTTGATAACTTTACTCAGGGCATCATTGTAGCAGAGTTAGCCTCTCACTGCTTATCAGTCATACTACCAAACTACTATTTAGACGATCTGCTTTTAGGCCATCACATCACCATTTTTATCTCTTCTGTCCACATGTGAAAGATTGGAGCCAGAAGAGGCACGTGCATGAACATATTTCTCAAAGCAGCACATAGAAGCACAATTAGACTTTACTTCTGGTTCCCTGTGTCCATGAAAGCAAAATGGGTCACTCTCTTGCAAGTGTCCCTGTTCTGCTTCTCCCAGCATCACCCAGAAGACAAAGGGCAGGACTTTTTCCTGAGTGGCTTCCCTAATAATTTAAGAGTTGTGAAAGACAATTCACAGAAAACAAGGCAGAAATAAAAATTACCTGGACAAGTATAAGTTGATGATAAACAATTTAAATGGTATGTAACCAGAATATTCATTCTAAGGTAATGCAGCTGATACAGTCAGTGTTCTCTCTTTCTCTGCATCTCTTCCCTCATCTCCTTCTTTGGCATACTGCTTTCTTGGTTTAGGAAGCAGCCTGTGCTGCATAGCAGACTAGTGGTTTCTCCATAACTAAATGGGTTGGACTAGAGTATACAGTTATGTGGAAGCACCTGCTGAAATAGGTGGCAGGCTGGTCTCAGGGGCAGCTTTTGCTTCCAATGAAATGATTAGCAGATATTGCACTATGAACACTACCATGTAGCAAAATCTTTATTTTCCAGAAGCCTGGCATTGAGAAGAAAAGGTAAAGAAGAGTGGGACGCCTTCAGGTGCACAAGAAAATTACTTAGAGAAGTTCTTGGTCTGATCATTTCAGAAATCTGGCTACACAGGAGATAATTTTCATTTGAAAGTAAGCATGAAATTAGGGATTAAGGGGCTGGAGCATCTCTGTTATCAGGAAAGGCTGTGGGAACTGTGCCTGTTCACCCTTGAGAAGAGAAAACTAAGAGGGGACCTCATCCATTTATACAAGTATTTGAAGGGAGGGTGTCAAGAGGACACAGTCAGGCTATTCTCAGTGGTGCCAAGCAATAGGACAAGAGACAACAAGTAGAAACTGATGCACAGGAATTTCCATCTGAATATGAGAAAGAACTTCTTTACTGTGCAGGTGACTGAGGACTGGAACAAATTGCCCATAGAGATTGTGGAATGTCCCTCACTAAAGATATTTGGGAACCATCTGGAAGCAATTCTGTTCAATGTGTTCTAGGATGACCCTGCTTGAGCAGGGAGTTCAGACAAGGTAACCCATTGTGGTTCTTTCTAACCTGGCCCAGTGTGTGATTCTCTGATTCTGTGAAATGAAAAGTCAGACTAGGTTTTATAGTGTGTCTGAAGACCCACTCTCTACACAAAAGTTGCTGGCCAGGCTAGTGAGCTCCTTGTCCCATGCACTTTGCAGGTTCCTTGTGAAAGCTCTTGTCTTCCATCAGACAGACACCTGCTAAGCACAGGTCTGGAAAGTGGAGCTGCAGCCTCCATTAAACAGAAGGCCACCCAAAGCCTCAGTGTGCAACAGGCAGCTGCAGCTTCCTTCATAATGTCAGTTAGCTTGTAAGAAAGAAAAGCTGTTTTCCTACACAGTGACATGGGGAAAGGACATCTGGATTCATGCACAAGTATCTGGATAAGAGCAGAAATTTCTGAGTTGTTCTCAGTCCTAGTGTTCCACTGAAGTAAACACATTATATTTTGCATCAAAGGAGTACAAAAATTTCACCTAACACTGACATTATCGTTTGCTTATGTTCTGATTCTGAATACCCAGAATAAAAATCCAAATAATGCTCTTTGGCTATTCTCTGTTCACTTATTTTGATTTCATTTTTTCAGCATTGAGAAATATCAGCTGCTTTTACCAAGGCAAATTAATTATGTGCTTAATTTTCAATGTTGTCTTTACCCTACAATGATTTTGTTCTGTGGACTTGATCCTATATTACTGTATCTTTACACAGATCGAGGTATTTTCAAGAAAAGGAGTTTTTCATGTCCATGTGGTAAATATTTGTATATAAAACATGCATTTGAGGCTTTGTCAGCACTGTCAGCAGAAATACTAAGCAGTGGATTGGCACACAAATCTCATTCTTCATTTGTACAAGATGATGCATCACCTCTGGGAACTGCAGAAGATTGCTGCCAAGGGCCAAGCTTCCATGGGGACACTTGCTGCCTGCAGAAACTGGAGGACAAGGAAAAGGGCTTGTGTCCCCAGGCCATCTGTGGGAGTCATTTTGACTGCCCGTACTGCCTGGTAATGTCGGAAGCCTCTCTCACACTTTAAAAATAAACAAGATGGCTTCTGCCATGGTCAGGAGAGGGAGCAGCAGTTGGCTAAGTGGCAGCTTTTGTCCAGAATTGCTTATGACATATGTATTACTCTGTATTTGCCCTTCATAAAGAAAATTATTTTACATTGGTTCCCAATGAAGGAAGAAATCAGTATAAAACAAAGAAAAAATAGAGATTGAACTTTCTCAGCAAATATATCCTGGACATATTTCTAAACCTTTATATGGCCTAGCACACCATAAATTCACAGAATTATTTATTTTGGAAAAGATGTCTAAGATCATTTAGTCCAGCTTGTAACCCAGTACTGCCAAACCCATCACTAAACTGTGTCCCTAAGTGTCACGTCTACATGCCTTTTTATTACCTGTGGGAACACTGACTCAACCACTTCCCTGGGCAGCCTGTTCCAGTGCTTGACAATCCTTTTGGTGAAATTTTTTTTACCAATATGGTAAAATAGACCAGAATATTAGGATTACAGAAAAGAATTCAACAGATTTTACATTGTTTCTTTTTTTTTTTAAACAATCATTTGCTCACATAAAACTACACATACATTGCAATATGTTTACGTGACCCATCACAACAATTTGTGGATCAATCCTGTGCACAAAGTAACATGTATGTCACTCATAGCTTAATAGTTTAAAATCAGCAGCCAGAGTGAAATGCATGTTTTATGCTACAGCACCATCTACAGTAAAGACTGAGATATCTTGTGGTAAAGTTTCCATTTTATCAGATGTTAAATCTCACAGTAGGCTTGAATTTATATTTGTCTGCGGATTTGACAAGTTATTCCCAATTTGCAATAATAAAACTGTCTATTTACTGATTAATGGATAAAAACCTTTCCTTCCTCATCTGTTCTTGGTCCTAGTCTGCCAACTTTTTCATATTTTATAGGCTAACTTGTATACTTTTTAATTTTATCATGCTGTAGTCTGTGGTAACTCTTTCTAGTTCTATAAAAGATAGGAAGTATTTAGATTATATCAGATATTACAAAAAAACCATTGCTCCACAGCTTAAATCCTGAGTTATGTCACATGTTATGTTTCAAGCACAGATCTCTGCTTCCCTATCTCATCATGACACATCAGTATGTAGATGTTTGCCACCAAACAAGTTGTCTGTCCCACTGTGCCAGGATCCTGGTCCACTGATCATCCAAGTAAATGTTAGTTAACTCCCAGGTTCTCGCTCAAAGTAACTGATCAGCTTCATATGACCACTTTTGCTTGTTCATTGTTCTGATGGGGAGAATGCAAAAAAATAATGGTTTTCTTCCATGTCATTCCAGCTTCTGGAAATATCTTGTCTCTAGAGAGCGCTATCATATGAAAATATCTTTCATTCCGGTTAACCCTATTTATCCCTCCTCTCCTCCAATGCTTGTAATTATACAGCATCACTGCATCCCTCATTGTATACATTTAAATTTAGAATTTCTGGTAATTGTGCAAATTCCGTGGGACTTGTCTGTAGTATACCTAAAGTATAACAAGTAATTTCTCTAAATTTTGGACATTTTTTTGTTACTGACCTATACCAATTTGCACTGTGGGATCCAGGGAATATTCATTTCCATCCAAAATGCTCCAAAATACAAAATTTTGTTAGGTGACCAAAAGAAACTTGTTCTAAACCTGCAATTCTGTACTGCTTACTATGTAAGCAGTAGAAAAGCTAACACTTGGACAGATCAGACCAGGCACTGGAATGCATGACATAAAGTCATTATTTTTTTTTTCTGTTTTTTAACCCTTTGCCTGCAAATAAAAAATTGTTGCAGGCAAAAAAAAAAAGTAAGACAAGTAGGGGGAGGACATATATAAAATCCCAGGGCAAAACTTTCTAAGCAACTCCCTAACGTCCCAGAGTAAAACACCTGCACCAAATTCTGAACGCTTGCAGCAAATTATTATTCTTCTGACAATTTAACATAGTCTTAGGTGATTCATCTCATACTTTCTCCTGTGGTGGCACAGGAGCTAAGAAACAGGTGGAATTAGAATAACAATCTTATTTAATTTGAGAGGAGCTCTATGCATGGAAAGGCTCTGTTATAAGTTGGAATTACAGCTCCTTGCAAGCAGGCTTCACAGTTAATAACTTTACCTTCTGAGTGTCAGAAGAGTATTGGCAGAGAGCTTACAAGAAGCTGTAAGAGCTGTACCAGTGGCCTAATGTGGGTTCATAAGTAGAATAATTCCTGAACGTATGCGTAAGGTAACACACATCTGAAATGATAAAGCAGTTGCTCCACATTTGGATCCTTTTTTTTTGCAATAACCTTAGCACAGGGCTTATGAATTGAGAAGCCAGTTAATGCTTCCTATAAACTGGGCAGGGCAACAGAGACAGCTAAAAATTCCCCAATTGTCCATAATTTATAACCTTAAGTGACTGAATGTGGCATCTATTTAAGATTTTCTATTTTTTTGTAACAAGTACCAAGTCAGTTTCAATACTTTTCTTGATCATAAAATCTTCCCAAAAGTGTTATTTCATCTTTATATCTCTTCCAGATCACTCTTAAACAGTGAGAGGATTTTATTACACACAGCCAAGTTAGTTAAAGACATAAGGTTTGAGAGAATTAAAAAGTGTTAGAATGTCTGATCTGATTTCCCATGTATGACATACTTTTTTTTTTTTGTACAGTTACCTTTGCATTAGATCTTATGATTTATGACAAACACCAAAATTTATGCTTAAAAAAGTTTGAGCAAGGCTTTCTGATCTTTTCATAGCTGAACATCAAAAAGAAAACAGGGAGGATCCTAGACATGACTGCATTAATCCCCTTGAATGTCCTAATCTCAGAATTGTACTGCCCTTTCTATGCTCTAGTGTTGTGCCATGTTCTTACTTAGAATCATAGAATCAATTGGGTTGCAAAAGACCTCAGAGATCATCGAGTCCAACCCTTGGTCCAACTCCAGTCCGTTTACTAGATCATGGCTCTCAGTGCCATGTCCAATCTCAGTTTAAAAACCTCCAGGGATGGTAAATCCACCACCTGGGCAGCCCATTCCAATGCCTGACCACTCTCTCTGTAAAGAATTTCTTTCTAATCTCCAGCCTAAATTTCCCCTGGCAGAGCTTAAACCCATGCCCCCTTGTCCTATTGCTAACTGCCTGGGAGAAGAGACCAATCCCCACCTGGCTATAACTTCCCTTCAGGTAGTTATAGAGAGTGATGAGGTCACCTCTAAGCCTCCTCTTCTCCAGACTAAACAACCCCAGCTCCCTGAGCCTCTCCCCATAGGTCTTATGTTCCGGCCCCTTCACCAGCCTTATTGCCCTTCTCATGGTGCCTCTGGTTCTTCCTCTGTCTGTAAATGGGGAGGAGATGTCACTTTACCTGTAACTACATTTAAAGCTCCTTTGTAACATGATTGTGCCCCCCTGGCTTGGGAACTAGTCATGGTTCTGTGATAGTGGGAGTGGAAGCATCATCACTCTGTGGATAGCCAGCTTCAGCTTTTAATGGTGCTGTGTTTTGTTTTGACTGTAAATTCTCTGCCTTCAGGTTTCACTTGCTACTTTTTATTGCCTTTCTCTGTTGCATGTTTTCTCCACATGGGGATACTAGGGTTCTGTTAAACAAATCATGCTTTGGACTTTTTTATTACCTAAATAAACTGGATTTTTTAAATCTCACAAAGTATTTTCTTAGTCCTCAATTGATTTTTTTTGTGGCTCATTTTGCACCTGCCAAACTTCTTCAAAGTCTTTTTTTTTAAATAGTGGCTGTGCCTAGTATAGGTAGTAATTTCACTTCTGCTACTTGTTGTTCTTTTATTAAGTTTTTGCCCATCGCATCATCTATTTTTGAAATAGTAGCATGTTGAAATTTTCTGTTGAATTGCTTCTCTTCAAGACGTCTCTAAGTTACTAAATTTTCCAGAACAGAACACTTTCTTCATTAGGAACAGGCTGCATATCGGGAGTTTTTAGCTTTAAAATCATGTCACAATTTTTAACAAAAAAAAAAGTACGTACACAAAGTTTAATTCTAATGCACCTTCCCTTCTGTTCCACCAGCTATAGGAAGTCTGGGCTCATAATAGCCCCAGAGAGACATGAGATATGTGCCTTGTGTTGAATGTGGAACTCAGAGGAAACTGGTTGTTCAAAGTCATAGTCATTGGTCCTCTTTCAATACCTCTGGAACTGGTGTTGTCCCAGATCCTTTCATGCCATTGAAATTCTACATGCATACTAATTTTTGTATCAGCTCCGTGGCTTGTGATCCTCATGCTATACATATTAACACACTTATACATAAAATCAGCCCAGTTCCTTTTGATACATGACAAGCTGGAGTCTAGACACTGACTTCCAGTGGTTTGAAATAATGACTTGTAATTTGCAGCAAAATAAACTGAATTTACCATATCTGAAAGTGCTTGCCACTCTTTTTAATCACTGTTCATTGTTGTAATGACTAAAAATTACCAGCCATAAATACGTGCACTCCTTTAACCTGTCCTGGAAATTCCAAAAGGCAATTGTTTCCAAATTTTAAACACAATCTCCCAACATATGGTGAAGCTGTATTCTTGCTTTGGTTTAGCAAATGCACAGAGTCCATGAACACATTTTGTTGATTCCATCTTCTTCCACCTTATCCGTTATAGCACCATTCATAATGCTTCTCACAGCTGTGAAGTATTATATTTAGTTGAGGAAGTTATTGAATTCCTCACCCTCTCCCAGCCTTTGCCAGCAGACTATGTTTACTAGCAACCATATCATAGATTAGATCAGCATGACGGTTTTGGACACAGATAGCCAGTTCATGATTCAACAGGCTTTGGAAATGACTTAAACTTTAAGACATACACAAAAATATTTTTGTTCTAAGATTTAAGCCAAAATTGTCAACAAGAAAAACAAATATCCATTTTTGAGAATAGGAGTATCAGCTTTTCTCAATGCTGCCAGTGACTTTAGTGATGAAAAACTTATGGGCAGCATAGTTCCCATCTCAAAACAAGGAGATGATGTGGGGTGAGAAACCCTAACATCCCACCTGATTATCCTTTGCCTTACTTTTTTTTCCCTAATGTTTTGATATTGTAGTTCAAAGTTGAGTAATGACTTTTATCACCAAAAGTTCATGTCATTGATCAGCATGCACAAATAAATATATGAAGACTTCTTCCAAAAATAAGATTCAGGCTTCTCTAACCGAGTAAGTTCTGGGTTTGGGGCATTGAGTTAAGTGTATGTGTGTATGTGCAGGGGTTGTACAAAGGAACTGCTTAAGTTATTTAATAACCATGCACTTAGAGACAAAAATAATGCAAAACACAGCTTTTGAGACTTTTAGCTGTCTTTTTTCAGATACTAAATAAAAAATTGTGAGAATTTGAAATCAGTAGTGAATAAATCCTTTGATTTTTATCTCAGGAGAGAAGGTCATATTCAGTTTGTTTTCTCTCAGATATTTGAGTGATTATGTTGATTCTTTGTGCATGTGTCCTAAAGTTTTATTTTTCTTAGTGACTTTTCCACTATTGACAAAACAGACAGATTGTTCTGATGGAGAAAAAAGGTTTCAAGGGAAAAGTAGGGGTACTGCTGATAAGGAACCTAAGCATAAGAGATGGAATGGGTCTGCGGGCACCATGGAAAGAGCACTGACACCACAACTGCAGAGACCAGACTCAGTTATCCTACCACTTGGGATTCAGTCTTGCTAAGGTAGAAAAGCAAGTGAAGGTCAGCCTGCTAAATTTTGCTGATTGTTGTGATGAGCCAGGAAACCAGAGATGATTGACAGCACTGTACTTACTCCAGCAGAGGCCAGAGAATGACGGAAAATCACAGAATTGTGCTAGAAGTTTCTCAGAATTTCAAGGACTGCTGCAACTTTTATGCTCAGGCACAGCTTGTGCATATTGCTCCAACATTACAGTGCCCTGAAGGCCAAAAGTGCATTACTTCATTTTCAGGGTGATGCCATGGGCTTCCACTGCTGCCTGATGACAAAAGGCAGGCTTAGCTGGGAGCCTGTGAACTATTCCTGATTTACTGTGTGACCTGCCAGTTACTGCAGCTCCATCCCATGACGACTACTTTGGGTCTCGCACCATGTGGAAGAAGAAACTTGGAAAAGTGTGGAGTGCTTTATGTCCCCAGCTAATGAACTTTGTGATGATACTTCCATTATTCATGATCTGATGCAATGTGTACAATTCCTTGTAAATGACTTTTTGTGCTAAAAATGAAGTTTCTCACCTCTTACTGTCACAGGGGGAAACACTGGGCAATATCAGACTGACACCAGGTTCATTTAAATTTATTAAGTGGGTTTAGCAAGGGATAAGTTGTGTCAGAAATAGTTTTATTCAGACACAAAGATGCACACAAACATGCATGGAGCTACCAATCAAGTCAGTGGGCACAGGTAGTGTTAGGGAAATGTGTCACTCCTACCAGCAGGCTCAGTGTTGGACTCCAGTTCCAACAGAGCAGTCCCACCTTGGATCCTCTGCTTCCACAATGACTTCAAAGTCCACTAATATGCTTCCCCCAGTCCTTGTTACTGGAAGGGGGGTTTATAGCCAAATGATGGAACAAGATGTAAGAGAGGTCAGTCTATGCTGAAATCAAGGTATGCCCTTCCAGCAGTTTCAGGTACAGCTAAATCCAAGAGGTTCCTGGAATGCATTGATAACAACTTCCTTCTCCAAGTGATAGAGGAACAAACAAGGAGGGGTACTATTCTGGACCTCATCCTCACAAGGAGGTGGTGGTGGGAATGTGAAGCTCAAGGACAGCCTTGGTTACAGTGACCATGACATGGTGGAGTTTGAGATCCTTCAGGCAATGAGAAGGGTGAGAACCAAGCTTACTACACTGGACTTGAGGAGAACAGGCTTTGGTCTCTTAAAGTATCTCCTTGGTCAAGTCATGGTATACAGCCCTGAAGGAAAGAGGGGACAAAGAGAGCTATCTCCTCTAGGCTCAAGAACAATGCATCCCTACAAAGAGGAAATCAGAGAATGCCAGAAGGGATGCATGGATGAACAAGGGGATCCTGGACAAACTTAAACACAAACAGTTAGCTTACAGAAGGTGGAAACAAGGAAAGGTAGCTTGGGAGGAATACAGAGAAATTGTCCAAACAGCCAGGGAAATGGTTAGGAAAGTTAAAGTACTGGCAGAAGTAAATCTAGCCAAGGACATCAAGGGTAACAAAGAAACCTTCTTGGAGTACATCAGTAATAAAAAAAGACTAGGGACAATGTCAGTCCTCTCAGGAAGGATACGGGAGACCTGTTTACCCAGGACATGGAGAAGCCCGAAGTACTCAATAACTTTTTTGCCTCAGTCTTCACGAACAAGCGCTCTAGCCACACCTCCCAGGCTTCAGAAGGTGAAAACAGGGATTTGAAGAATGAAGAACCACCTGCTGTAGGAGAAGACCAGGCTCAAGAACATCTAAGGAACCTGAAGTCAAGTCCATGGAACCTGATGAGATACATCCGTGGGTCGTGAAGAAATCGGACAAAGAACTGGCTAAGCCATTACCTACCATATTTGGCAGCCTGGTGAAGTTCCCTGAAAAGGAGAAACATTACTGACTGGAAAAGGGGAAACATAATCCTCTTTTTCTAAAAAAAAAAAAAGGGAAATAAGGAAGACCCAGGGAACTACAGGCTGATCAACCTCATCTCATTGCCTCCATGCAAGATCATGGAGCAGTTCCTCCTGGGAACTGCTAAGGCACGTGGAAGATAATGAGGTGATTGGTGACAATCAACATGGCTTCATGAAGGGCAAATTATGCGTGAAAAATTTGGTGGACATCTAAGATGTGGTTACAGCAGTGGTAGATGAGGGAAAGGCAACAGACATTATCTACCTGGACTTGTGCAAAGCATTTGTTACTGTCCAGCACAACATCCCCTCTGAACTAGAGAGACATGGATTTGATGGATGGACCTCTCAGAGGATAAAAAATTGGCTGGATGGTCACACTCAAAGACTTGTGGTCAATGACTAGATGTCCAAGTGTAAACCAGTGATGGGTGGCATTCCTCAGGGGCCAGTACTGGCACTGCTGCTGTTTAATGTCTTTGTTGGGGACATGGGCAGCAGGATTGAGTGCATCCTCAGCAAGTTTGTGGATGGAACCAAACTGTGTGATGCGGTCAATGTGTCGAAAGGAATGGATGCCATCCAAATAAACCTTGATAGGCTTGACAGCTTGGCTATTGTGAACCTCATGAACTTCAAAAATGCCAAGTATGAGCTCCAGCACCTGAGTAAGGGCAATCCCAAACACAGGTACTGGCTGGGAAGAAAATGGATCAAGACTAGCTCTTGAGACAAAGACTTGGGGGTGTTTATGAACAAAAAGCTCAATATGACTTGACAACATGGGCTTGCAGCCCAGAAGGCTGAGTGCATCCTGGGCTGCATGAAAGGAGGTGTGATCAGCAGGTTGAGAGAAGTGATTCTCCCCATCTATTCAGCTCTTGTGAGACCCCATATGAAGTACTGCATGCAGGTCTATCAAGACAGTTATGATTAATAACTCTTTCACCCTAACTCATAAGAACTCATTATCATTATCAAGGATTGCTTTGGTATACCTGAAGATACATCATAGCCTTTCTGACATTTTGCCTGATTAAGCTAGATTTTCACAAAAACACCTCAGTGTTTTCTGCATGGAGACTAACTTCTCCTGAGCATCAGAGTTGGATAGGTTTCTAGGCTTGGTGTGACTTCCCTACTTAAGGTCAGATAGAGGAGGGCTCACTTTACCTTGCAAGATGTGTAAATCAATTGCATTGCCAGCACAATTTTTATACCTTATTGTATTCTGAAATTTCTTAGAGTTAACTGATTGTCCATGGACATTTTTATGTCTTTGTTTGTGAGATTAATGACCCATATATTCTGAGAAATCACTTACCCATGTAGTTCCTTACAGACTTTGATTCAGTTACTTCCTAGACTTAGATTAGAGATTGATATTAGCTGTCTTAGCATTGCAGTACATTGTAAATTCACATCCAGTTTGTTATCTGCCACAATCAGGCTAATTCTCTTTCTGAGTCAGTGATATCCAGAACATATTCCCCTATGTGTAAGTAGCATCATTAGTCTCTAGAATATAGTCTCAAATTTGCTGCATTAAACTACTCATTATGCAATTGAGCTCAGCTGGCTGCCAAAAAAAGTTTTGGATTTTTTCTCTGGAAAAAAATTATTTCCTTTACTTTTATTTTTAACTCTGGGGGTTTTTATGTATTATATACAACTATGTCAGCATGGTTTTATATTGCCAGTAGTTTTCTTCATAGTCTTCATGAATCCCACTTGAAATGTACCAGTTTGATAATGATTAATCATTAACATATCTTTTAAAGTTCTATAATATAATTATTTTAGTGTACGCTTGAAATCATAGTTAAACATTTTATCAAAATACTATGCAATGCTACATCAACTGATTTCTAGTAGTTTAAACATATTTCATCAAATCCTTTGTGAGGTAAATCTGTAATTCTACAATGAAGATTTAATTTAGCTGGGATGATCTCTTAGCTATAAAAGTGTTGAGTGATATTAATTAGGTTACTATTCTTTAATCCTTTCTGAAGCATCATGCATCAACAATTTCATGGGAACTGCAAAAATACAGATAAAGAATATAAGAAGTGGAAGTTGTGTTAAGATCTGGCAACTGTTTTAATTAATATTTTCTACCTGCCTAATTTCATTAAAAGGCAATGTAGGCATCAAGGCATGATTTGTAGGAGCATGGTTTAGAGGAACTGTAGATGACTGGCAGTGTAGAGTGGGGGTTATCAAGTCTGACCAAGTCAACATGAATTTCAGTTTTGCAAAGAGAGTCCATTTTCATTCCTGAAAGTCTTCTCAGAGCAAAATATTTGCTCTGTACTTGTCCAGGATTTCTAGACATCTCTCAGCACAGCAGGAGCTCTGGACCTAATGTCTGGACCTAATGTAGATCACATATGATCATTGTGAAACTTCAGACCATCATCATTGGATAAAATATCCAGTCTCACAGGTCTGTTCCTGATCTAGTGAACATGGGTCACATCAAAATGTCTGGACACATTGGAACTACAGCAGACTAAAAAAACTGTACAGTTCATGTAGAGTGTATCTCATGCTTTTTGGACATGCTTGAATCTTCAATGTTCTATACATAAAATACCCACACCTACTTCTAGGCAGAAAATTTAAGCAGAACTTTGGACTTCTTGTTGTCAGCCAAGTGGTCTTAGTATTCCTTTGTGGGCAGCAATCTCATAAAAACATTACCAGAAGATTTTGCTTGCAAATTCCCAGTAGACAGTTGCAATACAATACACTCGAATGATCCTGAACAAAAGAGCAGATCTTGGAAGTCACAATCTGTCAATTCAAGAGAGCAGACCTGAAGCTTTAATTTGCATCAGCAAATTATCCATCTTCCTATCCTCAGTGGGCCAAAAGGTCACATTTTCTTTTTCTCACAGAAAAGAGATACTAAAGTAATATTGATACAAAGGTAGAAAGCATACTATAGTCAATGGGACTTCTGGTGCAAATGAATCTGAATATTGGATGCACAGCACCAGTGCAGAAACAATCTGCTCTTCTGAAGGGACATTCTTAAATTCTTCCTGCAGTTTAGCCCAGAAATAGCTATAGCTTTGAAGGCTTCCGCAAAATAAAATTACATTAAGTGCTTACCTCTCCTACTGTATTGATTGAAAATGCCTACATCCACTGGCAACCCAAACTGATGGCTTTTTTAAAGGATAAGAAAGTGGTCAGCACAGGACTACTGCATTTGAACCTTTTTTTTTTTCAGGGTCTCAGCCCAGTCTTCCAGGGAAATGCCTTAAAAATCAGCTTTTGGGGTTGTTTTCACTCTTTTTATAGTTGTAGAACCAAAAGTGCAGGAGTGAAAAATGGTGAGACATGGAGTCAGACAAGATGGAGCCCAACTCTAATGGGGAAAGACTTGGCCTTTTTGTCCCTGCTCTGTTACACTAACAGAGGTCTCTCATGACAGAATGGAAAGAAAAATGGTACTTGTGGGTGAGAAAAGAAATATTTTCAGTTATTGATATTTAATAAGTAGCACATCAATGCTGACATTGGCCCACACTGTATGAGACACTTGTGTCTTCTGGCAATAAAAGCATTGAAATCTACATAGCAGAGCAAGGCAGTGCTGCATTGTTTAAAGGCACCTGTCAGAAAAACTGTCAAGTTATACTATTAATTTATTCAATGTCTATTGGGAAGCTGGATGGCTTTATTGAGAAAGTGAGATGTCTTTCAACTAAGTTATGCTGCTGTTAGAAAGATCTGCTAGGTATTAGTCCTGAAATTGAGTTATATGAAGAAGTTCTATAAAGAATGCATAAGAAAACTTGAACAAATTTAGCACTTAATTAGTGCTCATAATATGATGTTTCAAGGAGGTGACATTTCATTGCTTGCTGTCATAGAGAGAGGATTTGTGCTTAATCTCCCAACAGGTGTAAATTCAGCATCATTCCTGAGAAGTACAAAGAGTTGATAAAACCCTGAGGTCACAACCACTCTTTTCTTCTCTTCATCTTTTGGATCACTTAATTTCCATATTTTGCACTTTGATTCTATTTCTGAAAGAAACAGTGAGGAAAACAAGCTTGTGACATAAGTATGAGGTCTAAAATGAGAACAAATCCCTAGGGAGTCTTTGGTGATGCCACACAGACCATAAATAAAAGCAAAGTCTTGGAAAAATACTTCAATACAGCCAGCTTATTATCGGTGCTGTGTAAATCTAAGTCACTGCCTGTTTTATTCTACCTGCATAGAAAAGGCCTTCAGCCTAAAATATTTTATATAATGATGGTTTGCTAAAAAACATATTGAGTTACTTTTGAAAAGCAGTGATATTACAGCTGATGTCTGGCTGAACTAAACAAAACATCAATCAGATTATGAGTCCTTTAGCTGAACTTTTTCATCAGAAAATGGTGTTTCACTGAAATGAAAATTATGAAACGGAATGTGCAGCTGTAGTGAGATTTCTCCTCATGGGGAAACTGTTGTCCAGAGCAGCACCTCTGTGCTGGGAAGCTTGATCCTGAAACCACCTATGGGACACTCACTGCATCTCTGGCCACAGAAGGTGAAAGGCATGTATTCATAGAGTAGTGCAAGGAGAACTGCCCCATTACCATGGATTGAATCAAATCAGGATCAAAGCAGTTTCTGTTTTGTTGATATTACCGAAATTACTAGCAATCAGTACTTTGGGATCATTGTCAGCAATGCAACAGATAAAACTCAATATTAGATTCAAAGTGTAAATAGACTCTGTAGGAGTAGTGTGCTTTCAGAATAATTGGAAACAGGAAAGCTAAAAACTCATTTTTGCTTAGGAAGCCTGTAAAGTGCCTTCTCAAGAGGGTTAGATGCTTTTTACCCCTTCTGCAGTCTAAAGGGGGTTGCAGAGAGAGCTGTGTTATCTCTCTCTCTCCTATGCCAGAGAGAGATAACCCTAACAGACATGTACAGAGGCCTTGGGAAGGCGGTGGAGAAACTGAGAGGAAAAAGAGGCCTTGTAGAGGGTGGGAACTTGCCTTTTTTTCCCTGGGGCCCGGTACTTAACAGCATGTCAGGTACTTGTAAGCTTCTGGTGTTCTGGCCTTCTAAATAAGCTTCTGAATTCTTTACACTGCCTTGGCATTTCTGGGGATACCTCCATATCTTACTTTACAGACATCTATGAATTTCTGAACACTGCTCCTTAAAAAATTCCCAAACATTCTAATCCTACTGCAACATACACGCACACACACACACACACACACACACAGAGAGTGATGTGCTTTGTGGCCTTATGAAGTTACCTGTGCACCTTGTATCCTGAGCATGAGGGTTCCCCCATTTGCAAGCTATAAATTTTCATCTCCCACTGGAAATGTGGGTGCTCCAGCTCTATGTGTGCCCCTGCAGCTCCCCAAAGCCTGCTCGGGCTGGGGCTGGGACTGGTGCAAAGTGCCCCTCAGAGTCCCACTGGCACACCAAGGTGTGATTCCCCATGTGCATCCCTCTCCTCAGGTGGGACACAGACAGCTTGAGGTGGGGCTGCTGGAAGGTTGTGATGCTGCAGGGCAGCTCCTGGCAGTGCCACACCAGTCTTTGTTTCATAAGCTTTTCTTATATCTCTGTCTCTGGGGTAATGTCCTAGTTTGAACAGCTGGGACCAGTTCATCACTGTGTGGGTGTAACCCAAGCCATGTATTCTACACCCTCTGTGCCATTTCCCAGAAGCTATAGACCATCTGCAGCAGCTGCCCAGAGCACACCTGGTCCCTCAGGCTATGAGCTGGGTGTTAAGAGGCCTGTGAGATAAAATGTCCCTGTCCTCACACTCAGCACACCCATTCACTCATTGTGGAACTTCCCCGCCCTGGGAAAGGGGCTGGGCATTCCAGCCTGAACCTGAAGATCTATGATCTGGGGAGTCTGGGGACTTCTAGTTCCACTCGTGGGATCAGAGGAGGACCAGAGTCTCGATCGGACTGGGACCACCGCTCTCAGCTGGATTGCAACCACTGCTCTCGGCTGGACTGCGGCCACCGCTCTCAGCTGAACTGTGACCACCACTTCCAGCCAGACTGCAACCATCACTGACATTGGCAGGTTTTGCTCCTCTCTTTTTTTGCTTCTTGGACTCAGAGGGGCCCACGTGGGGTTCAGCACAGGGGCTGACGAATGCCATTCTGTTTGTGCCCCAGAGTGCTGGGTTTTGGAGGTTAAAATCAATTGTTCACCTATAAAATTGTATTTATTATATTATTTTTATTAAAATTGTCATTCTGACTTTTAATCTCCTCTGAGTTGGGTTTATTTCTCCTGCCGGTTTACCTTTAAAACCAGCACATGTAAAAAAAAAATATTAAAGGAGTCTTTTAAACTTCTTTTCAAGCTGACCCTTTTTATGATTGAAAAGTCCCCAGGCAAATGCCTGGTTGTGTTCTAATATGGCTGCCAATCATCTTCCTCCTGGCAGTACCAGTCTATTTAGGCACTTAGGCTTCTTGGCTTTTGGATGTTTGGATTTGTTGGGTTTTTTTAATCATTAATGATTTCACCTGTTTGGATATTTTAATAGATTGAATGGATTGGTTGCAAGTGGTAATCAAAAGTTTGAAAAGGGATTTGAAACTAGGTATTTAAATTTTATATTTCTGAAATGAGATACCTTAACAAAACATGTTATCAAAGACACTCCAGAAGGGAAGAGAGATAAAGGGATATCCGGTTGCTTAATAATACAAGCTCATAGGCAAGACAGAGCCAGACTCTCCTCGGAGGTGCTCTACAAAAGGTCGAGAAGCAACAGTTGTAAATTTCATCAGGGGAAAATTGACGTTTTTATTTACATACAGAAATTTCCCATGAAAGAAAGCAGTTAAGCACAAATTGCTAGAGGAACTGTGGTATCTCCATCATTAGAAATTTTCAGAAATTGACTGGACAATCAGGAGAATAAACACCCTATTTAAGGACTTCGAGGCACCTCTCCTAAGGAAGTGTCCTAGCTTTGAGTCTACCCGGTAAAAGTGGTTCCCTACTCCCTTGTTTCAGATGAGAGATACCATCTGTGCTTGCTTTGCTGTCTGGTGAACTCTGTGCTTACTGTGTGTCAAGTGGTGCTCAAATAGAGCACACCTAATAGACCCTGCTTTTCCCGGGGTTTTAGTCAGCTCTTTGTCTCAGCTCTGAATCACAACAGCAGGAACTAAAAAGACCTCTTTGTATGTTTGCATGCCAGGGGAAATTTGCAATGCCACATGTAGACACTAATTACAAGTATGTTCTGGAGTTTAGGTTTTACAAATTGCTCTTCTTGACTGTGGAGTTGAAGCTGATAGGATTTTTTGAAAGAACTCTGTGTCTGAAAGTTAGACATGAAACATATTAGATGGAGGAAAAAATTCTGTTGATCACATTCCGGCTCTCAGAAGGTCTACACAGTCAAAAAAAAAAAAAAAAAAAAAAAAAAGATCTGCTAAGCAGTCTTGAGAAAATGTATCTACAGGAACCAAAACTAGAGGATGTTTGAGTCATTTTAAAATGACTTTTAAAAGTAATTGACAATGAATAAAACGAGGAGCAGAAAAACAAGGAACCTCTCTCAGTAAAATCCCCTTCTCACAGGAGTTCAGCTTATTTTCTTGCTTTGTTTGCAGTTTATACTGTAAAAGGTCCAGGTTCAACAGAAAAAGTTCAAAGGAGAATTAGCCCCGACTTTTCTGCTGGTTTCTTTCTACAGAGTAGTAGAAATTGTAGAGCAAACATCCTCAAGCTCGTGTAAACCTAGAGCCTTTCCCTGATTTCTTGGCAACTGCACTACTAGTGTGCGGAGTAAGCCTTGTCATTGTATCTCCTTGTACGTTAAATCCCTGCTCTCAAAAGAGCATTAACCCATCTGGGACTTTCAAGTAGTGGAGAGGTGGGTTTCTCTCTAAGGATCTCTGAAATCACAGTCTAGACACCTCTCCAGTCAGCTAGGAAGCCTAGGGCTAGGATAGGTTGCCTGAATCAGTTTATGAAAGCCTGAAGTCTGCTTTTTAAGCATCAAAGTACTCAAGTTAAATGTGTCAGGTGGGTAGTGTAAATGACAGCTTTCTCTTATCTTTGAGTAATATAGGATTTCTGTAATGTTTTTTCAAGTGTAGGACAAGAAAAATAATTTATTACACCCATATAAAGTCATAATGTTCTTTTTAAAAAAACAAATTTAGTTCTGCTAAAGTGTGTTTTGTATGTATTTCACCCTGATAACATTGTTATATGTGGACTCCTTTATTGCTACATGGATATCAAGATGGAGAGAAAAATATCATTCTAGGAGTAGAACAAAATCCTTGTTCAGCAGTACAAAACCCCTTTGCTGGTATATACTTTAAAGGTGTTTCATACTTTCCAATAAAGAAATTTCTTGTACCTTTTTAAGACCTGGAGTACTTCAATGGTGTTATAGCAATGGATAAGGGAATATATTTTCACCTTCCTCTGTAAAATAGTATCTGTGGAACTAAATATGAAAACTTTTGTATTGGCTGTTACTAACATTGAAAATTATCCAAAAGTATTAGGAAATTCTAGAGTTAAGTTTCCAATGTTCATGCTAAATCTTAAGTATCATTTTTATACTACAGCCTTTAAAAACATAAGCATGTACTATTTTTTCCACAGGATACTACGTCATTCAGTGAACAGGACAGACTGTTAGGCCTGTAGTGAATGAAACCGTTGTCTTACAAACCCTGCCTTATGTTTGATAGAGTATGGACCTTATTTAGAAAACAAAGAAAATGAGGAATCTAGGAAGAGAAAGGATGGTCTTGTTCATTAGTGGATTGATTACAGGCTAGATACATTTCAGCCTCTTCCAGACGTCTAGTTTCTCAGAAGAGCCTAATTTCAATGTTTTCTATGAAAATGAAAGTTAGAGAAAGCAGAATCGAAGGAAGCACTGTGAAAAGTGGTACTTGAATATATTTATCCATTAGTTTTTTTGTATACAAATATGTTATTTTATAATAACTTTTTAAACACATAAAATTGTATAAATATTAAATATATTAATAAATCAAGGGCATAAATCATATGTTCTTAATTAGCTGTAGAAGCTGTGCAAAGTTTACAGAGCTATCATGTTAAACCTAAACTGGAACATAAATCTATCCATTGCAATACGTTGTTATTTTCAATGCAAACTACCTTCTATTAGAATAATTTTTGCATGTTCAATTTCAGCAACATCTGCTCTGTATTGGTTTTGGCTCTGCCTATTGAGTACATAGGAACATTTGTATGTGCAGGGACACATTTCTTCCCCACAAGGTGGTAGTATTACTATGCTATATAGTATCTCTCTTCCTCAGCATGAAGTGAAGCAGTTTTATTTCCAAAAGGAATAAAATGTCATGTTATTTCATGCAATGAGCAGTATAATTTAAGCTCATGTTTGTCTAGTCAAAAGGTTAAATGACTCTACCCTCTTCAACTTTTAAGATTAAAATGTCTTTTTGTAGATATCTTTACCTAGATTTGGCTAGAGAGTAATTTTGTCTTAAGAACCCAAGAACTGAGGAATCCATTTCTCTGTGTTAGAGGTGTAGATTATTTCAGTCAGACAGCCAACTGAGGTTCCTGAGTGTGGTCCGTAACTCACATCAGGGCTCTGGGGCCTGGTGACCAACATCCCTAGGAGTGTGGCAGAGAGGGTTGGTTAAACTGGGCTGTGGAATTCCAAATCTCTTTCTTCTCTGTAATTGATTAAAAACCCACATTGATCACTGAAGATTCAAAATTGCTAAATACCTAGATTAATTAACAATTTAATAAGTTTCAAAGTGGTATCTCCAGTTTTTTCCTTGCTGAAGGGACCCTCAAATAATACATAGTTTAATCTTTTATGGGAAAGGGAGCCTTGATGCATTTATCTAACATCATATTCAACCCCATTTTGAAAACCTCCAGTGGTGGGGACTTTACTATGTCCCTGAGGAGGTTGTTTCACCACTCAAAGCATTGTTACTAATATAAACAAGTCCTTACTAAGGGAAAGGTATCATATAGATGTACAGATTGACAGCTCTAGATTTCTCAGCTATTTATTGAAACATAAGAACATTAAAATTGCTAAAAATTCTTTGAAATATTTGATTTTTCTGAAGCTTCACATTTCTTCTTTAATCAAAGTGGTATCTAAAGTAGGAGAATGCATTAGATTTTAAGATTTTCACTTCAGTGAAATATGGGAATAAATGGTATAGTATCTATAAATGGTATATGTCTATACTAAAGTTCCTTTTACAATCTTCAACATAGCCCAAACCAGTTCTAATAAACAGTAACTAAGTGCAACTTCATGGGAAACAAACTTTTGAAAAGCCAGTCATTCACCAGCCAAAATCTGCCTTCAAAAACACACACATAATTCACATTGGGGAAATGATGTTCTTAATTACGCTTTTACAACCTGCTTCTTTGACCACTGGCACATATAATAACAGAATTTAATATTCACATAAATGGAAGCAGACTTTGGCACTGAGTGCTTTCTTCAGGAAGCTTGGTGGTCTGGGAACATTACTGATGGATCTGCAATTATGTGAGAGAAATCTATTTAAATTCAGCTCAGACCAGGTATTTTTACTCCAAGCTATGAAATGGACTGATAGTATCAGTCATTTCTAGGACAAAATTTTCTAGTGTGAGGAGTGGCCTGTTCAGAAAATAACCTACAACGTTGCTTCAGAAAGCAACCTACAAATGAAGATAACCAACAAAAAATTCAGCAATAATTTGACTGCAGGCAACTAAGATGAGACTCCTGTCAAAACTGTCAAAAGAAGTGAGAAATGGAGACATCCTTTGTAAATAAGATGCTTTATATTAAAATCCTTAGCAACCAAATTGGTTTTCCGTTTCCCTCGAACCATATTAAGGAGAAGTTAGCTGAGAAAATATATGTATATTTTACTGAAACTCTGAAGTTTACCATAGTATGTTTTACTGAAACTCTTTGAGATCACCGCATAATTACTTTTTAAAGCACTGTCTCTGCAGATTTTTTTTCTTTTTTTGGAAAAACAGTCTGGTTAAGAGATTTTTTTTTTTTTTAAATAGGGGGGTAGGGGTGGGGCAGGACATGTTTTATTGAAGAAATGAGAGATTTCCTACTGGAAAAGCAAGTGAATTAATTGTATGCTATTGAGCATTACTCCATTCTACTACAATCAATGTGTTATTGTTATAGTCAAGAGACTGTTACTTTTAAAATTTTTAAAAGAATTTATTATAAAAAGGAAATTAGAAATAAAAACAAAGGCAAAGGAGCAAAACAGCGCTGGGTGGCCGGGGAGCTTCTCGCTCCACCAACGGTCCACGTCCTAAAAGGTTACAATTCACATTTTATACATTTGGCAACCCCCCTTCTTTGCAGCCCCATCTCAGTCTCGTTTCTTCAGTTTCTTTGTTAAGTTGGCACTTCTCCGCTCTTGTTGCTATGACAGTTGTCTTTCCAGGTGGTCATATCTCTTGTGACTGTGGTTTCTCCTTGAATTATATACTTTCTAGATACTTCATGGCTGTAGTTATCACACAAGGCTTGACTCCAAGTCTTACATAACTAGTGCTAACAAAGCAACTCTTATTATGTATTAATAAGTCTTGCACATCTGGCATTGCCGAACTGTTACAAGTTATCAACTAAGTGTAGCTACAAGGCCTTACTCAATTTTTCCTAACAAAACAGCCCTTATTATATTACAAATTGCAAAAACTATATGCACAAGCTAAAAGACTTATATTTGATTAATTAACTTCTTTTACTAACCATATTACGATTTCATAAACAAAATTATCTATATGTCTCTCACAGTTATCATATTCACAGGTGGGAGAAAAGTCAATGGGAAAAGTAATTTGTCTAAATAGTAGCTAATCCAGCGGTTTTTATGGCCTTTATTTTTGTGTTTGGAAGATTATAGACTGCTGGCTGTACTGCTTACTTTGGCCACTGAATCTGTGAATCTCATGATCGATCTTTCCCTGTTTGTTTGGGGTTTTTTGTAATAACATGTGAAAGGGAGTTACTCACATTGGCTGACACATACTCGTGCCAAGCGCACTTTCACATTAAGATGATGATAATATGTAAACGCCGTTCCCAGCGTTCCCGGCCGCGGTCCCGAGCGCCGCCTGCGCCGCGAGGGCTGGAGCCGGAGCCCCCCCGAAGTGGCGCTGGGCGAGCTGGGGGGGCAGCAGGACCCCCTGGCTCCGACTTCCCGAGCGTCCTCCTGGAGCCCGAGCCAGAGTCGGGGCGGCTCAGCCGGGCCGAGGCGGGTCCACCCGGGGCGGGGGGGCCGGACGAGACCCCCGAGAGCCCCGAGCTGAGCCTGGCGCGCTCCAACGAGCGGCTGGTGAGGGAGATGCGGGAATTCCGTCGGGAATACGCCGAGAGCCGGCGGGAGAGCACGGCGATTTGTTTTTTTGCTTGGCCTTTTTTGTCTGTTTGTTTTTTGTTTGTTTGTTTTGGTTTGGTTTTTGTTTTTGTGTCTCTGTGTGTGTATGTTTTGTGGTTTTTTTGTTTTTTTAATTAAAAAAAAATTCCGGTCACTAGTGGTGTCCCCCAGGGGTCAGTGCTGGGTCCAGTCCTGTTTAACATCTTGATTGATGATTTAGATGAGGGGATTGAGTCCATCATTAGCAAATTTGCTGATGACACCAAGTTGGGAGGGAGTGTCGACCTGCCGGAAGGCAGGAGGGCTCTGCAGAGGGACCTGGATAGGCTAGAAAGTTAGGCTGATTCCAATGGGATGAAGTTCAACAAGGCCAAGTGCTGGGTCCTGCACTTTGGCCACAACAACCCCGTG
>VYXB01004632.1:66355-162735 GCA_013397135.1 Pachyramphus minor
CCAGGTCCCTCTGCAGAGCCCTCCTGCCTTCCAGCAGGTCGACACTCCCTCCCAACTTGGTGTCGTCTGCAAATTTGCTGATGATGGACTCAATCTTCTCATCTAAATCATGGATAAAGATGTTAAACAGGACTGGACCCAGCACTGATCCCTGGGGGACACCACTAGTGACCGGCTGCCAACTGGATGCAGCCCCGTTCACCAGCACTCTCTGGGCCCAGCCCTCCAGCCAGTTCCTAACCCAGTACAGAGTGGTGCCAGCTTTTCCAAGAGTGTATTTTCCAGGAGTATAAATATAATGGCCAGACTTCGCGAACGAAGATCTGTGGAAGGTCTTTGTACGCCTTCCAGCCTGCGCATTGGATTTATTTTAGGTGGGACACAGTGCGCGCAGAACTGAGGCCACCCTTTAATCCTAAGGTTCATCTGCCGGGGCCAAGCGAGCTTGGACAGTGGCAATGAGGTCCTCAGGACGTAGGTGGATTGCCTTACAGGGCTAACGGGCTCCACCTGCCCGGGGAGTATCCCCGACCGGGAATCGAACCCAGGCCTCGGCAGTTACAGTGCCGTATCCTTAACCACTAGACCACCAGGGGCTCCCATTTCCAGGAGTATATAGATGTGTAAATATACTCTTCTGCATAAATGCAATAGAATATTGTCTGCAGAGACGCACATATTTAATAAATAGTTTCCTTCATACTTCAAAACTACAGAATCCAGTCAAGCACCACTTCCTCCAAAACTTCAAAGCTCAGTCCTATGAATCTAATGAGTAAAGTTGCTTCCTAGCTATCTTCATCCATTCCCTCGCATTAGTTGCTCTTTACATGCTTAAATGTATTTATATGCACATGTTGTTTCACCTAAAGGTCTCAGCCCTTCTTTTTTTTTTTTTGTATGAGACTCTTTTTGGGGGGAACAGTAAATAACAAAGTGCAACCTCAAGAGGCAATTACCATCTAGGCTACTGCTCCTGACTTGGTATATCTCTGTCTTTGAGGTAATACCTTACTACAAACCACAGCAATTTCTTCCAAGTGCTCATGGTTTTCATCATGACTTCTCTTGCTGTTCATAAAACACAGGCCTCCACATGACATTTTTGATGAGTAAAGAAACAGTCACCTGTTTGGGTTTTTTTGCTCTAGCCAAAGAAAAAGATATATAGAGAGTCACAATCAAGTGCCTTAGAAGCCATAATAAGAGCGGTGCCTGGCCAGATGTGCAGAATTAAGGAAAACAGTGAGGGTAATCAAGTGGAAAAAGGAAAGTAGGAGAATAAGAATGTATAAGACCTTGAGAGACTATTGTCAGTGCATTAATTAGAACTTCACTGCCCTAAGCTCAGCATCCTCACCGTGGGATAGCTTCTGATGCTGCTTCCTCTTTCTGCTGGCTCTGGCAGTCAGCACACCAGCAGCAGGGTGTGAGACAGGGAGTATGAGGTACAGCTGCTGAAAACAAAGAAAAAGGGTGTTCTTCTTGGAGTCCAGTTAAATATATTCAGTTTATATTCAATTATATTTCATACTATAGTCACTATTGAAGTCAATAGACTTCAGTTAATGCATAGCAGTAGAAGGATAGTCTGAAAACACACATTTAAAAAGTTTTGGGAAATGTTCAAATGAGAAAAGAACTAGATGGAAAGCTTTTGTATTGGTTTTGGCTAGGATAGAGTTAATTTTCTTCCTAATAGCTTGTATGGTTCTATGTTTTGGATTTATGTTGAAAACAGTGTTGAGGGATTTTTTTAGCTACTGCTGAGCAGCACTTGTGCAATATAGAGGTCTTTTCTGCTCCTCATCTCACGTCACCAGTGAGGAGGCATGGGGTTCAAGAAGAAGATGGGAGGAGACACAGACTGGACAGCTGACCCTGTCACAACCCACCTCTGCTGTGGGGCAGCTATGTTTTTTAGTAACGATGCCTTGGAGCAGATTAAAGTGAAATGACACTAGATAACCATTTATAATAATGATAACAGGTTTTATTTTTATTTTTTATTTTACTTCTTTTTAACAACTCTAGAATAGTAACTGGAAAAACCGTAACTGGAAAAACTGCAACTAGGAAAATACTGTTCTGGGATTTTAGATTTACCTTAAGAGAGGAGAGATAGAGAAAGAAAAGGGGACAGAGAACTAAGAAATGAGATAGAGAGATATACAGAGCAGAGGAGGCAGAGGCATGGCACTGTATGTAGTAGCAGGATTAGAATGTATGGAGCTCACAGTTGGCAAAGGCACAGTTGAGAGCTCTGGGTGAGAATCAAGGAGAAAACAAATAAAGGAGATGTCATTGTGGGAGTCTGCTACGACCTCCCAGCCAGGATGATGATGCCCACAAATTATTCTTTGAGGAACTAAGGCGCACTTGCAAATCAACTGCCCTTTTCTTTATGGGGGACTTCAACTTTCCAGAAATTACCTCAGAGCATCACACAGCTCATACAACCCAGGCCAGAAGATTCCTAAAAAACCTGGATGACAACTTTATGGAACATATCCTAAGGGATCCAACTCGGAAAGATGCCCTCCTTGATCTGCTTCTTATCAACAGAGTGGATCTTGTGAGTGAAGTGGATATTGGTGGCTGTCTTGGCCACAGTGACCACAAAGTGATCGAGTTTAAAATCTCTGTTGACAGGAGGAAAAGTGCCAGCAAAACCTGAACTCTGAACATGAGGAGAACAGAGTTCAGGCTGCTCAGGGAATTAGTAAGGTCCCCTTGGAAAATTTTTTTGCAGATACTGGGGTCCATCAGTGCAGGTCACTTTTTAAACATCACCTCCTAAGGGCACAGGAGAAAGGAATTCCTGAATGTCAGAAGTCAGGTAGGCAAGGCACAAGGCCAGCTTGGCTGAGCAGGGATCTTCTCTTGGAAATAAGATAAAAAAAGGAAGGTGTGTGCGCAGTGGAAGCAAGGTCAAGTGACATGGGAAGAGTACGGAGATGCTGCTTGCCGCTGTAGGGAGAAAATTCATGCAGCCAAAGCTCACCTGGAGCTGAAGCTGGCCAGAAATGTGGGGGGCAATAGAAAGAGTTTTTTCAAATATATTAATGGCAATAGGCAGTATAGAAATATCATTGGCCTGTTACAGAATGAGGATGGTGACCTCACAGACAGGGACAGAGACAAGGCAGAGATGTTTAATGCATTCTTTGCCTCCATCTTCAACACAGATTATGGACCAAGGGGGTCTCAGTTCCCTGAGCTGGAGGACCAGGACTGTGAGAATGATTTGAAACTGTGCAGGATCTGCTGCTCCAGCTGGATCCCTACAAATCTCTGTTGCCTGATGGGATTCAGCCCAGAATCCTCAAAGCACTGGTTGATGTCATTCTACAACATCTCTCAATGATTTTTGAGTGGTCTTGGGAACCTGGAGAGATCTCAGCTGACTGGAAGCTGGCAAACGTTGTCCCAGTTTTCAAGAAGCGCAAGAAGGAGGACCCTGGAAACTACACGTCTGTCAGTCTCTCTTCAGTGCCTGGTAAAATTTTGGAGAAGATTATTCTGTGAGGTATTGAAAAACACCTGAAAGATAATACACCTGAAAGATAATTGGTCACAGCCAAGATGGTAAGGTAAGTGGAAAGTCCTTAATAGCAAACCTGATTTCCTTTTATGACAAGGTAACACACCTAGTGGATCAAGGGAAGCCATCTTTTTGAATTTCACTAAAGCTTTTGATATTGTCTCTCATGGGATCTTTCTGAACAAGATGTCCAGCACACAGCTGGATAAACACATCATGTGGTGGGTGAGCAATTGGCTCACAGGTCGACCACAAAGGGTAATAGTGAATGGGGGAACATCAGACTGGAGACCTGTCACTAGCGGGGTTCCACAGGGCTCCATCTTAGGCCCTGTGCTCTTCAACATCTTCATAAATGACTTGGACGCAGGACTGGAATGGATGCTAAATAAGTTTGCAGATGACACAAAACTGGGAAGAGCTGTTGTTCTCTTTCAAGAAGTGCCCCATTACCTACTCCAGGAGGAGTTCTGGTGGGACATGTGTGGCCTTTCCTTGGAAAGACCTGGAGCATCTGAGAGTGGGGGTCTGCCTATAGGCTGAAAGTCTATGGTTTTCAATTGTGGAATGGTGTCTTGCTGTACAGGAGCAAGATTGGCACTGTAAAAATGTTACTCTGTCTCTCAAGGATCTGCTGGTTACCAGCTGCTGGCAGCCTAAAATCTGCCCAAAGTATGTGAAGCATGGACACTAAGTCCCTTCAAAGCTGTTCCTAATAATGTCACGTAATATGTTATGTTGCTAATACAGGCACAGCCACAGCTTCTAGCTACTTCTTATGCTGAAGTCATTCATTTTGAGTCCAGAAGACTAGATCACCATTTTGTCTCAACACTCAGCAAATGCTGAGTCCTCAGAGTGCAACTAGAAACCTAATCTTCAGACTCAGGTCATATCTGACTGGGGACATACCCAAGTGGCACATCAGTGGCCTGGGCAGGCTGTTGCACTAAGTGTGGCAGTCCCACTACTGCAAAGGCTGTCAGATGTGGGACTAATAGTTGGGCATTCCTGAAGCATATAATAGCAATCAGTCATCATCCAGAGACTAATGGAGCTTAAAGGGCATGAAACCCTGCAACTGATCCAGTCAAAACAAGCAGGAGCCTGAGTGGTGAGTGGGAAAGTTGTAATAGATATCTAGCAGAACTGTCTGAAGGTGCTCTATCTTTCTCATAGTATCACTTCTCCCTATTTCTTTGGAACCACAGCATGGAGAAACTGCAGGAAGAAATCTTTCAAAAACATCATTAAAGCCACATGCTCAGAAAAAACACAGTGTTTGCACTGAATACATAATGCAGGAAACTGCTCTGTCAGAGAAGGTGTTCCTCACCTGATTATGATTGAAAAGCAATAAATAGAAAGAACTAGACATAAAACAAATAGCAACTGAAAACACATGCATTTAGGTCTTTGGCTCCAGAATAAATTAAGTGCAAACGTAGATTTTTCAGATATATATGCCAGAAGTCAGATAGGTATTTTTATTTTAGCCTATTTAAAAGGTTACTGGTATGAGAAGGTTTTTCTAATGCTGAAATACTCATTGTGAAAGAGCTTTAAAGCTTTTTTTACTGAGAGAGTTAGAATGAAAGTGTGTTTTTCCTGCTTTTCTGTGCCTGTACAGCTGCTGTAAATGCCAATTAACCTTAAAAATACTTGTTGATGGCAAACATAGACCATAAGGTCTATTACATCATTAGGTCTATTTACTTCTCTGAGACTTTACCTGCTCGTAAAGTCTGTGTTCACAGCTTAAGTGACAGACATATTTATTCAATTAAACTAAATTCTTTTAGAAACTCACAAATATTAGAATTTAATGATCCATGTTCAATAATAAATAGCTGAATCCAAGTCTTGGGTAATACAATGTGACTACCAACATTTAAAGAAATATTCTTGATTCAACTATCAATTAGTTTTGATAACAAGCCTGAACTCCATAAGCTAAAGTTCAGATCATTCTCCTGTAATACAGTTCCCTTGAGATTTAGTCAGATGTCTTTACATCATATATTTTCAAAAGTACTGAGAACTAAAATCAGTTAAATCAATTTCCATGAAATCTGGGTGCTTTGTTGGTGTAGGCCTTCATCTCCTTTCTTTTCAGTTTCTGATTTGTAAAGAGGGAATTTCCAAACATCACCAGCTGTTCAAATGTCATTTTCAACAATAAATTTTCACATCAGAAAGGGCAAACAAAATCAGGTGTTTGCAGAGCACAGGCAGACATAGGTGTTAAGTAGTTTATATTCTGCAGTTACTCCAAGTTTTCATAACTTTATTTGCAGAATAGCTCTATGATTATCGCAAGACCTTAAAGAAGCAGAAAACATTGACATTTGGAGTTCATTGTCATTCCACAGGACATACCACCTTCCATCAGAACTATCATTTAACTCCTCTACATAAAAATTCTCCTTTTTACTGTCTAATTCTACCTCCATTACTAAAACACTAATTACCATAAATGGCTTACAGCTGCATAGCCAAGTGTAACTCTGCGACTGTGACACTCTGCTTCTTCATATTCTTTAACTACTTTATTATGAGGATTGAGATGGTATTCAGAAGTCTGTTATGTTACACAAAACCTCACAGCGGTAGTCAATCCCTGCTCTAAAGACCTTAGGCTCTCAATAAATACAAGAGAAAAAAAATTACTGGTTTTTTGACATTACAGTTCTCCTGGTTGTAATACAATTTGATACTTCTTCTCTGAGCAATTATCACACATTGGAAAGCAGAAAATGAATAATTGCTCAGAGCAGCTCTTCCCTCTTCAGGCAGTAAGTGGCAGCATTGCAGTAGCCTTTTCTTCCCTATCTTCTTTGTTGTTGTCTTTCAAGACAGTCCCATTTTTCTGCTAAAGCACACAAAACTCCTTCAGTCATTTTGTATTTTATTTTATAAAATATAATTTTATATTGTATAACAACATATTATAATTAATATAAATAATTTTTATAAAGCTAAATAAGGGGAAAAAATTGCAGATTTGGGGTCTCTTTTGTGAATGGAGACTGTGCATATCAAAACCAGTGCCTCTGTTTCCATGCTGTCAACCAGGGAGTATTTTCTAACCTTATCAACATTTCTGAAAACTGAACCAATTAAAACAAGTATAAGAACAGCTAGAAACCCTTCTTTTTGTTCCTGAAGCAGAAGATGTGAATAGGATGTCTATAATATAGATCTTCATTTTTGAACTTTATATTTGATAGTCACTAAAAAGTGAACCTGCAAAATCAGCATCAGACCATTTCATGTTAACCGACTTGCCAGTGATACAGGATTTTATTTACCCTGTTCTAAAATGGCTTTTTGGAACAACAGCTGTGATTTTTTCCTGGCTCATAATCATCATCAGCCATAAGGAAACTACAATCAGAAGGGAGGAGACAGATCTGCTGATGAAGCACAAGCCTGCCTCATATCTAACTCCCTCTTGCAGACCACTTTGTTGGCTCTGCAGTGCTAAATGGAACAACATACACCAGGAATTCAGTGTTGTCACTTGCATAAACATATAATCCTAAATACAAATTACACCCTTTTCAGAGCCAGATGCAGTCAGTGGCAATTTTCAGTTGTACAGTAGGACTAAAGAGTGGATCTGTTCAGCAAGAAGTGGATTCCCGGGATAATTGCTTTTCTGGTTAGACCTGTCTGTGGTGATTAGCTTGTGTAGTTATTAGGTCTTAAATTCTTTTCACACTATCTGGCTGTGTACCGTGATGCTGGATGTTACCTGTCAAAGGTTGTTGCTTTAGCTGGTGTGGCATTTATGCTACTGCCCTTTGCAGAGAAATTAAACCTGTATGCTCTGTCTCTTGTGAAAAATTGTCATTATAAAGATCCAGTTTCCCCATAAAAACATGGCAAATTGTGTAAGGCAACTTTTCCTTGAGAAACCCTGCTTATTAGCTGTCAAGATTAAGAAGTGAATGAGAAGACTCCTTTATTTTTCAGGGCACAAGGGAGCATTTCCGGTGACGGCATCCTGGAAATACTTGCCAGAAAAGAAAAAAAAGAAAGTGGCTTCATAATAACTTGCACCATGCCTATGTAAAAAAATCATGACATTTCTGAGTCCCCATTTTGAGTAATATCATATTAACATAGGCCTGACTGGGTGCCTGGGCTTTTAAGGTCAGGTTTAGGAGAACCAGTCATAATAATAGTTTAGTGGAAATTTTTAAAGTAGTAGTTAAAATCATAATACACGGTGCAGTCTGGCAATTATTCAAAATACCATTTCAGTGATATTCACGTTTTTCTGCAACACCAGGTACAAACATTTTTATTCAACATGTTTTTCATATACTTTGGAATACTGCCAATACAAGTGCTTTATAAATTTAAACCATTACTATTAATTACTACTACAGAATTTTTCCTTCATCATCTCCTTGACCCTTCAGGAATATTAATGAGAAAGTTTACTCATTGGAAGTATGAGCTGGGTTTAATAAATGTCTTTCACTGAGACTGTATGACTGCTAAGATGAAAGCTTTCAAAAGTTAATGCACTTGAGGTGCACTTGACATAGGTCAGGGAAGTGAACTGGGAGTGATTGCTCATGATAAACCATCTGTTTGCTATTTTGCAGCAACAAAAGAGGATAAACTAAGTCTCAGGACATGTCTACTTGTCGCGGCTTTGGGTTCGGGGAAAGGTCCGAACCAGCAATGGGGGGTTTTTGCGCAGGCCTCTGAGGAGAGAGGGTCTCCGCTCGAGGCAGCCGGCGGTGGCTGGTCTCAGGGTGTGTGAGACTGCAGGCACAGTGGTGCCAGCCTGGCAGAGGGAATGCAGCGCTGCTGAGAGTCTCGCGCCTAAAGAAAGAGACCCGAGGCAGAGGGGTTGTTCAAAACAGCGGTTAGAGCTGATTCCAATTTATTCATGGCGGTTCGGGGTAAATATAGGGTCGCTTAGGGTAGGTTCTGGAAACTGGGCGGAGGGAAGGAGGAAAAAAAAAATCCTCCTACAAACATTGGACAGGGGAAATGAATATGGATAAGAGGGTGGTAACTGGGAGGCAGCGTCAAGTTTCCCCACCAACTGGGCAGGGGAAACCCGCCAGAACTTCGGACTGGTCAGTACCTCGGGGTATCAGACCAATAAGGGAATTGTTGCTGTGCCTGCCAGGGCAGACACCAAGTCCTTATGGGGAGAAGGAGGTGAAAGCAAAATGGAGTCCAACCTAACATTAGGTTTTCTTCCTGAACTTAAAACACAAGACATATCAGTCCGTCATGTAGTAAGCGATTCGGTCGGTGTCCCTTCCTTGCCAGCACCTTTCACTGCACTTGTCTTCCACTCTGTGAAGGATGTCTCTGCTGTGTCAGGATCTCTCTGGTCCACAATGCTTGCTTTCCACATTCCAAAGGTGTTCTTATTTTGCCTACTCCCAACATCTACTGAGTTGTGAAGTAATTTCAGGACTTCATCTAGCATTAATGAGACCTCATTTGAACAAATGGGAAATAAATGAAATAAGATATCACAGAAGTGAATTGAGAGGGGCTTATGGTTATCTATTCCAGGATGAGTTGAATTACACCTGAGAATAAAAGACACCTCGATGACTAGTATGAACACTGACCTTGTAGACATACTAGTTATGACCAGTGAATACAACCCATAGAGTTATATATTCTCAGAAACAAAGTGGAACTGAGAGAAGGGTCTCTCTGGTTCATTGATCAGCTTAAATCCATCTTCAGAGAAACAGACAGCCTAAGCAGAAGGCATTTGCACATATAGGCTATGTATGCAACCAACTGTAAGAGAACAAGCCTGATCAGTCCTTTTGCTTAATGTGGCACAGCGAGGAAAAGTCTAAAGAAGACTAAAGGCTGAAATGATATGAGAAATTATTTCTTCTCAGCTTTTATCATACTCATATAGAAGGGCAGACTGCAGGTCCTGAAAACAAGACTGGAAGCATCTCCCCAGATTAGAGAAAATTAATCCACTAATAATTTTTAGTGGAGGAGCCTGCTATCTGGCACGTGAGCCTAGAGGAACCATGGAGGATTGGTCAGCCTGCTTCTAAGTTTGGCTTTTGCCTTGTAATCGGTAGGATGATTCCAGGACACCTCAGTTTGCTTAGACCAGCAACAGCAGCAAAAATGTCATCATTCAAATCACATATGGGTTTTCCTCTAGAGCCTTTAATATTTTAAATATAATCAAATAAGTCCATTAATTGAAAGAAAGAAAGAAACTTCCACCCAAGAGTCGATGTGAGGATTTTACCGGTCTGGCATTGCCAGATGAACAGCAGTTAGAAACAGTACCTGAGCTGAATGGTCTGGAATGACTACATCCTTTAGCCAGCTGTGACAAAACGCACATACCCAGCAGACTGAATTACAGATGATTAATTTACATAGGAACAACAATAATTCTCTTTATGCTGATGTTGTAATTTCCTTTGCATCAGGTCACTCTTACTTATCTCATTATTTAGCTGATCAGCGAGCTAAACCATCTGCACTCAATTAACAGTGTCATTCCTGCTAAAATCTGAGCTTATTTGTAGAAATATTCATAAGGTTCTTGTTAGTTTGAAGAAATGCTGTGCTGACTTAACTAACCGTTCATAGGAAAGGAAGAGTTGGCACTCATTGTATGTACCATGGCTGCTAACACAATATCCTCCTTCTTCGTTACTATAGAAAGCATTTTGAAGCAGAAATTTTTAAACATCCTTTAACTGCTAACGCTTCACTGGGACACAGCAAAACAAAATGGTACAAAACATATATTAGTTATCTGCTCACAAAGCACAACCCTGCCAAGAGTCATTTCATTTAGCTTTGGATACCTGCAAGTTATAATTTTATGTCCAAGCTCATCACCCTTCGTTCCTTCTGCCATCAATGAAGACAATGAGTTGCATCGAGGACGGGATTCACCACAGCGTAAACATTCACGAGTTGAATCCTGTCAAACTGTAAAAGTGTTGATTTTCTTAATTTATGTTGGTGAAATAAGCCTGACTACTCAGAGCACAGATGCTCACATTATAGATGTCTAAAGTGAAGTAGAAGGTTTTGTCTGTTCTTTGAGAATCTGAAATGTCTATGACCTGCCATGTTTCTATAGCACATCAGAATACTGTCTCCTTTCTGCGTCCTGACTGCTAGCAGTGAGTGCTCTGCATGACAGATGCAAAACTGAGCCTCACAAAATCTAAAGCAATTTGTGTCCCTATTTTTGCTCAGTTACTCTTTAGGAGTATAAATTTTCCTCTGGCTGTATGTCTGGGGCAGATGTATTTGTCTTACAAGCTAGTTGTTTATATATTTCCTTCTCTCTCTCATTGATTTTTCAAATCAGAAAAATCATACTAGATAAAAAATTTCAGCATTTCCTTTCCAACAGTAGTAACTACTGTTACTACTACCAGAAATACTCAGTAGTGACATTTTGATGTTTATTTCTAGTCAGGTACGATAAAGATTTCACACTCTAAAATGTATGTCAAAGTCATAATACTTTTTCAGTTAATATTTTTTTCTCCTTAAAATCCAGTTTTCTTCAAATCTCTTATTCATATTATCAAAGACTGATTGTATTATTTCTCCTCCTTTTCCAGACATTCTGGTGTTTTTCATTTCTTTCCGACATTGTATTTTCCAGGGAAATATATCCATGTACAAGGACTCTGCTCAAGAACATATTCTCAGAGAAGTTTAACAAAGTTCCTCTACTTCCTATGGGTAGTGGTGTGTGGAATGCTCTGAGGAACGAACCCCCTTCCTGCAACAAATTGGCCCAAGTAGTGTCCTAGCAATGTCTAGTTTGCTAACCACTAATTATCATTCTATTCCTCAGAGTCCATCCTATTCATAAAGGCAAAACTTTCCAGGGGCCACCCTGAGCACTGATGAGCTTGCATCCCACCTAAGGTTATCTACATTATTTGATCAAGTAACTGCCCCCAGTGCAGGGCCTTCATTTTGTGCACCTTCTACCTTTCCTTCTGTTATAACTGAAATTTTGAACCCTGTTTTTTTCCTGTGTGTGAATTTTGTTTAAATATGGCAGGTTTCCAAAACACCACTTATATGTAATAGTATCAAGAGTACTTCACATTTTCTGTGTGTATCACATTAAATGCATTGCAGTAAAACATTCAACTTGATTAAAGCTTGACATGTATTCCCGTGCTGGCACAGTCACATATTGCTGGCACAATCTAAATCGCAGATTTCTGTCACAGAACAAGATACAATGACTGAGTAAATTCACATATATGCTTTACATAAATACATTAATAAAAATCATATCAATGCCAGTGCTGTATCTGTTATAACCAGTCAAATTTTAAAATATGTAATGCAAAAGGAATATACTAGGCAATTAAATGACTAGGCAATTAATTCACCAATTAAGTTATTCTGCATTTCTTAGTGATTTTTTATTCTGAAATCTCAAGTCATGCTGAGACATATAAGCTGACGATTGTCCTACAGCAGCCTGTATGGAAGCACCTTCCTGTAGTTCAGAGCTCACACCTCAAGGATTGCACAGGGCTAAAGGACCACAATGAATTAATTTCTATGCAGGGTGATTAGTTATCACTCCCTGTTTCTCCAGCAGAATGTAAGAGAAAAAGTGGGAGAGAGGCTGTATTTCATAAATACAGCTGTATTTGATAAGTTTGTTCCTGTATTTGATAAATAATAGAAAGTTTCCTTTTGTCTACATTATCCCTGTAATCACATTAAGCTTATTGCAGCCTTTCTAAGAATCTCCTGACTTCACAAAGGAGGAAATTCAGGAGGAAAGCTAGAACAGATAACCAAAAAAAGTCAGCCCTTTCTTTGGAGGGCATATAATTTTCAATTAAAAATCAGAATACAATATTTGAGGGTGTTGAGTCTCCCTGGAGAACATATTTCTGCCTGACATACCAATTTTGTCATTTTGAAAATCTAAACAAAGTGTCAAGTTTTATAAGCATATTTGATGGGGTCAAAGAGGAGAAGTTCAGGAGTGTTATCTTTCAAAGAGCTAAGGGGAAAATGAAAGAACTGGCTGTGCTAATTGTGGTGTCTTCAAACACAGTTCACTTCCATTTACAAAACTCACATATGCCTGTGTAGATTTTGGTTGCCAGTGAACTATAAGGTTTCAAGCCACAATATAAAGGAAGGCCTTAGCAGTGGCATGTGGCCACTGCCCAAAGGGGCTCCAGACTCACGCTGCAACCTGGTTAGTACCTGTGGCATGTCACTGCAGGCTCTGTCCTTGCCTTTGCAGGTAGAACTTCGGTTATCACGCAGTAACACACTTTTGTACTGTGTTACTGTCCCCAGGCTGCTCATTCATGCTCACACAGTGCTTCTACACAGTATTTCACACTGGTGAAGGGAAGGTTTGAAGCACAAATATCAGCCCTCAGCAAATCTTCGTTTAGCATTTTGCCCCTTGAAGAACTGAGGTTTCAGCATCAGTCCTTGAGCCTTTTATGTCTCATCTTAAATGGGGTCATAATTCAAAATCTCAGTTTCTGGACTCAATTTATTTGCAGAAAACACATCTGGACACAATATTGCACAAACACAGTTTCTAGACTCACTGCCTACACTTGCTCTGAAGCTGATAGCCTGTGAAAAAGAGCTTTGTGACTAAATATAAACTGAAATCAATTTCTTTACAAAACAGATTCGTGTCCAAGGAAACTTCTTGGTTTCAGTACCGCATGTCCTAAACTAGAATTTCCATTAAAATTCCTTTGAGATGTGACTACAAATATGTAAGCAAGTTAAGTATGGATAAAATGGAGTTTACGTTTTTCACCATATTTCACACCTAAATTCTGAGATTCTTTTTTTGTTTTAGTGTTTGGAACTTGACTTGAAAAATTTAGAGTCTCCTTTTCAGAAGGTGCAGACTCTGCTTTAAAAAATGAATCCTATTATGGTTGGGAAGCTTTGGAAGACATTAATTTTAATGCTTATATATTTTATCCCACTTACCAACGAGGCAAATTAAATCTAATTTTGTATCTTCCCATATTTACTATAAATACAGTTACTTGCTGAGAACATCCTGTGAGAACAAAGAAACAGCAAGTTCCCTGCTTGAGAGCTCAAAGGATTAGGCCAATTGCAAAAGTTTCCTTTCCTGAAAGAAAACTTAGCCCAGGAAAACACAGTAGTTTGCCCCAGGCTTAACTCACTAGAAGAATCAAGTCTCCTGCCAGATATCTTACCTATGGATTAAAGCTGTTTTTCTATAAATTTCAGATATCTACATTTACTAGCCAAATGATACACTAAGATTCTTTCAAAGAGGTCAGTGGCACATAGGTGAAACCAATACTGGGTACAGCGGGAGAGATAGAGAAAGATTTTCTATAATTATGTTTGAGATTTGAAAAGTTAACAAACATGTTGTGTTATGAGGTGGAGAATGCCCCTGAGAAAATTCAGTAGTTTCCATACACTTCTCTGGTTTTGTTACTCATCCTCCCACATTTCTCTTTCCTTCCTCATTTCCGTCACAGCTGCACTTTAAATAATCTGGGCCTGATTTTCCTTTCCCTTGCCCCCAGTTTCACTGCAGTCTGTTGGGGTTAGAGCTTGTTTTGTTTCTTTACTTCAGGTGATGGTAATGTTATGACATGAGGATTGAACTTGCGAGACTGACATAGAATTTGGGAATGATGCTCTGAGACAAAAGGAATGAAGACTATCTATTCACACATGTCAAGTGGCTAAACTATGGAGAAACATTTTGTCCAGTTCCTAATCTGAAGACCAAAGCATCTGTATACAGAAGTTTTTTTCCAGTTGTGCACGGGCTATGGATAAAACATCATGTAGGAAATAGTGTTTACTGATTTGTGAGAATTTTGCTCCAGATATTACTTTAGTGTGTTTTACAGGTAGAAGTAAAATCAATTACAGCAATTTCAACATGAAAAAGTAACATTGTATCTATGGTGTACTCAAGCATATTCAAGAAATTTTCTATTTTCAGTGAATAATGTCCTAAATCATCTCTAAGAAAGAGAATGGATTAGTGTTTGAAACATGGTTAGGTCTACAGCTCTACCACTTCTAATAGTGAATTTCTAACTGCACACATGTAATGTAAACAAAAGTAATGCACTTTATGTACATGAAAGTTGGCACAAATAAGTTGTATAAGTGGAGGCTTCTTTTCCTTGAGAAGGATCTGAACCTGAAGAAGGAACCCCTATTTCCCTTTACATTCTTGCCGTGCCACTTAGCAGTGACTTCTAAAACTACATGCTGCAAAGATTTTGGAGACAGCATCCAGGTCTTATTCTAACACTGAACAGAATAGGTCATGGTTACTTGGATCTCTTCATGCACATGATCTACCGTCTCAGGAGACCTGGAGTATCCTTCCAGATGTAGCCCTGGATAAAACATGATGTGTAGATAAAACCAGCAGATTTCCTGCTGATCACCAAAAGATGGGAGCAGTCCTCTCTCTGCAGAGCCTTAAGACACAGTGTTTACATAACATCCTTAATCATTCTTTTCAAATGTGTCACACAGAAGTTTTACAGTGCTGCTCATCTCAAATTTACTTCCTTTCACGGTAAGAAAAGGGGCTGCTCTTGAGTCCAATCCAAGTTATTGTTCCAACTAAAGGCAGATTGTGTTGCTACATTGAGCAGAGCTCTGTTTATAACAGAGTTTTTGTATTTTTTGTGTTTTAAAGGTAGATACAGGTCTGGTCTCACCTCTCCAAGCCTTAAAAAAAACCAAAACCAAAACAATAGAGTTTATTTAATTTTAAAAAGAGCTTATATTTACAGTACATGTTCTGTACATGTATGATGTATAAAATGAAGGACATTGAATGAAGTATACATTGCCAAATATTGCTAAATTATGACAAACAACTTGAGTTTGAGTAGCAAATGAAGTATATCACAGAACTTACTCCTAAACTAAATCAACAAGACCTTTAAAAAGTTTTCCATTCGGCCCTCACTTTCTCAGGCTATTCAAGGAAAATACACCTACAATGAAGTGTCACTGATTCAATGTACAAAGCACATAAAGCCAAAAATAATATTAGAGGGAAAACTTACTTCATACACAACATTTTATACTGCCAAGCTACTCAGTTTTCTTTTAAATCCTAGAGATTTTAGCATAAATTATTGTTTTACAATTGACAGCTGTTAACATTCATAATGTTCAGTCCACTCCAATGAACTCCATTTGAGATGAATTATATGAAATCATTTCCCAGTTAGCAAGCTCTCCATTAGCAGTGACTGCTGATGATTCCTTATAAAGGCAGGACATAGTGAACATATTCTTCACTACATCCATAAATCACATGCTAGGGTCAAACAACCTTAAGATTGCAGAGCAGTCATGGAATTGTGGCAGTTGCACAATGTCAAGGAGAATGCTCCTTCCAGTTCAGGCCTGAAGGAGTTGTTTAGCACTGAGTGACTAGCAACCTCAAAAGAGGATATGCACATTCAAACAAGGACATGCGATACTCTAAATCTGTAGAAGTTTGTCCCACCATTAAGCCTCAGATAGAAATAAGTTGACAGAAGACTGTTCCTAGGCATTAACTTTGAAAACAAGCATTTATTAAGTTATTTATTTTTAATTATATGTTGTGTCACTTTAGCAAGTTAAAAGCAGTAATGATAATTTCAAAACTATGTACCTTCAGTGAAAGCATGGGGGTGCTGATGCACATCACAGCTCCTAAAAAGCTACTCCACTTTAGAACTTCAATCATGTCTCTGCTCTTCAGATTCCTTTCTAGATTAACTTCTAACTATTCAGACAGAGGCTGTTACTCATAACTTCTTGTTCATTTTTTAAGCTATGACAGGATAGTTAAAAATATTCCGCAGGCTGAAGGGAAGGATATTCACAAGAGTCAGTTTTATACACCCAGAGAGACTGACTGAGTTGAAAAGCTGTTATGCCTCAAGCCGCATGTGAAACCAGTTCCTTTGCAGGAGACTGAGACCGAGACTATTTCATGTGCTCTCTGGCTGGAACAGCACAAGCTGGGGACAACCAGCTGGAAAGCAGAGAAGGTCCTGGGGATCCTGCTGATATGAAGCTGACTGTGAGGAGCTAGCAAAGGGCCATAACAGCAAAAGCCAATAGCCTCCTGGGTTGCATGAGGCAGGGTGTTGCCAGCAGGATGACGAAGCTGATCCTTCCCCTCTTTTCAAAACTGGTGGGACCCATCTGGACTGTTGGGTACAGCTCTGAGCCACTCAGAACCAGAGAGACATGGGCATACTGGAGCGAATTCAGCCAAGGGCCATATGATATGAATATGACATCTGAGGAAAGGCTGAGGAAGCTGGTACCGTTCAACTTAAAGAAAAGAAGGCTCAGGAGAACCTTATAAATGTATGCAAAAGCCTTCTTATTCGTATTTGAAATTTTTTATTTGTTTCTTAAAATGTAGGTTATATCACTGCTATAGTTTTCACATCAATAAATCACTTATAGGCGTCCCTAATAGCATTAGATAGTGGCGGCAGCTATGAAGGAACTAAGAGCATCTGATTTATACATCACTGTCATGCTTCTGGGCAAAGGTTCTATTTTAGTCTATTTTAGTTCACATACCACCCCATGATTTCTGATGAAACAAGGTAGTGCAGTTCTAAGTATATATTCACAGACAGAAAGGACAGCAAGTTAGAACCAGATCTCTCTTCAGAGCTTCGTATTGTGTTGCCCATATATATAACTTGCTAATTCCATTCTGTGCATATAATTTCTACACGTAATGAGCTTTACTTTTCAAAAGTTACCTTACTATCAAGAAATTCTCCAAGCATACAGCATGAAAATAACTAGTACCAACAACTTAATAAAAAAGTCCTAGAGCCATAAAAGAGTTCATAAATAGAAAATACATTTCAGGAAGCATATGATATGTGATTATGGAACAGTTTGAACAGAGGGTGATCACACAGCACATACAGGACAACCAGGGGATCAGGCATAGCCAGCAGGAAACGCAGGTCCTGCTTGATCAACCTGATCTCCTTTTATGATCTGGTGACCACCCTAGTGGGTGAGGGAAAGGCTGTGGATGTAGTCTACCTGGACTTAAGTAAAGCCTTTGTTACTGTCTTCCACAGCATTCTCCCGAAAAAGCTGGCAGCCCATGGCTTGGACAGGCACACTTTTTGTTGGATTGAAAACTGCCTGGATAGCCAGGCCCAGAGAGTGGAGGTGAGTGGTGCTGCATCCAGTTGGCAGCCAATCACTAGTGGGTTCCATAGTGTTCAATATTTGGGCGAGTCCTATTTAATATCACTATTGATGATTTGGGTGGGGACATTGAGTGAATTCTCACTCAGTTCACAGACAACACCAAGTTAATGAGAGTGTTGATCTGCTGTCGGCTGGGAAGGCTTTGTAGAGGGACCTGGACAAGCTGGATCAATGGGTCAAAGCCAACTGTATGATGTTCAACAAGGCCAAGTGCTGTGTCCTGTCCTTGGGTCACAACAATCCCATGCAGCACTATGGACTAGGACAAGAGTGTTTGGAAAGTGGCCCAGTGGTAAAGAACCTGGGGCTGCTGATGAGCCCACAATGGTGTCCAGGTGGTCAAGAAGGGCAATGGCATCCTGGTTTGTATCAGCAATAGTGTGGCCAGCAGGACTAGGACAATGATAGACCCCTTGTACTCAGCACTGGTAAACACACTTCGAATCCTGTGTTCGTTTCTGGGCTCCTCACTAGAAGAAAGAGACTGAGGAGCTGGAGCATGTCCAGAGAAGGACAACAGAGCTGGTGAAAGGTTTGGAGCACAATTCATATGAGGAGCAACCCAGGGAGCTGGGGTTTCTTAGTCTGGAGAAAAGGAGGTTGAGGGGTGACCTCAGCACTCTCTACAATCACTTGAAAGGAAGTTGTAGCCAGGTAGGGATCAGCCTCTTCTCCCAGGAAACTAGTGACAGGACAAGAGGAAATGGCCTCAAGATGCACGAGGAGAGGTTCACGTTGGACATTAAGAAGAATTTCTTCAATGAAAGGGTGGTTAATCATTGAGACTGGGAAGTGGTGGAGCCACGATCCCTGTAAGTGTTCAAGAAGTGACTCCATATGGCACTTAGTGCTATGGTTTACTTGGCATGGTGACATTCGGTCAAAGGTTGGAGTCAATGAGGTGGTCTTTTCCAACCTTGATGATTCTATTCTATTCTATTCCTATTCCTATTCCTATTCCTATTCCTATTCCTATTCCTATTCCTATTCTATTTTATTCTATTCTATTCTAATAATGTTACAACTACTCAGAAGAATAACACATCAGGCTCCTTTTACATTCCCACTTTGTTCCATTTTTATTGTCTCTACTCCAGACAGCAGGCTAAGTATAGGTATCACAAACATATACAAAACCAGACAGCAGCCAGTATTCTGGCACAGCTTCCAGCTCAGCTGTCATCCCAGCTGATTCTCAAGTGAGCTCAAATGTAATCCATTGAAGATGTCATTCCCACAGGAAGCTGAGGATCAGTTCACACAGGACTTTGTGTTTGTTTGCATATGCGTATTCACTGTAGTTAATGTCATTTTACTGACTGCACTTAAAAATTGCCCTCCCCCCGAACCGTGTGAAATGAGATTATCCCTCAAACCATGAGACTGTTTCTGACAAAACACACACGAATCAAGCCACAGCTAGTCTCCCACGTTCATGAGAACTACTGGTTTCAGAAAAGAAGTATCTAAATAACTTCACAACCCATTTTCTCTGCATTACTCGTAATAGAAAGAATGAATTGGCTACCTTTTAAAGCTTATGGTCCAAAATGATTGCAAAGCAATTCTAAGCAAATATGTTATGTTTTTGACAAATATCAACCTATTCCTTCAGAAAGCTATGTCATATCATCTTCCTAGGATGAATTTTGAAAAAAATGAAACTGTTTTGACTGAAACGAAATTACTGTAAGGATAAATGTGCAAATTAAAACAGCAAAATAATATTATTATCTATTGTGCAATTCTAAACCAGCAAAGTCCAAATGAAGATTTGTGGTATATGTTACCTGTTTCTGAGTGGCTATGAAAAGATTACATCTATTTTCAATAAAGATCTTACTACAACACCTTTTAGCCAGATAAATCTATTGAAGCAAATGGAGTCACATCAGCTATCGAAAGATTGCAAGCAAATGAGGTAAAATCATTTTCAGCAAAGAGTTCTCTTATACAGAGTAGATCCATGGCAGAAAATTACCTTTATTTTATACCCAGAGCAAAAGAAGAAAAAAAATTACTAGACAAACTGGCAAAATTCTATTCTAGAAAAAAGCATCTATCCACAAAGAATTGTTTAATAAGTGTTTGAGGTCCCAGCATTGACTAGAAATGCATGACTGTAAGACTATGTGGACAAAAACATGCATTCGACAAAGCTGATTAACTCATACAACCAAGAAAGAGAAAAACATATTGCCATAATAAACATGAGAAAACTCCCATCTTGGATGTATTGTTAACCATAGGATGTCTGGTATCTTTTCATAATGTCTTGTGTACCCTAGAATAAAAGTAGAGCATTTTATGTGGCACAGCTTCCAACTATAGCAAAGGCAGCCAACACGCACTCATCAGTTACAATGCGTTAAGTCTTTGCACTGGTGGGACTGACCACCAGTTTACACTGTCTGGATGCCTGAGTATCCAGTTCTGGTATTATAGGACAAATCTTTTCAAATCCTTTAGCAACACTGTTAATACAAATATTATCCTGTGCCAGCACACTGTCAGGAGCCGTGATGCTGATGCTGTCCACAGCAGTCTCAGAGAAGAAATAAAAGATGAGGAAAGTGAAGTGTAAATATGAGATCATGGAAGTCAAGTTGGAAAAGTTGGGTAAGGATCTTAGTGATTCTCTTAAACAGGAAGTGTGGAAACATCTCCTCTTTTCCCCTTAAACTTTCCCTCTCCCAGTCTTCAGCCTTTGAAAAAGTGTCTTGGACACTCTTACAGGAATCCCCCTCATTTCTTGACCTAGTTTCTATCCAACAGGACAGAAAATCTGAATAGTTTCATACCTTGAGACTCACAAGTTGTGCAGCATCCACCTTCTAAGAACTAAATTCTGGGGCTTCGCCAAAGAGTCTCTCTATGAGGACCCAAATTTCATTTCCACTGATGAGGCCAATGCTGATACATACTTCAGTATACTTAATTCTCCTGAGGAATACTGTCAAAGTTGGCTGGGAAAAAGCTTTGAAAGATCAGACCCAAAACCCTTAATGCTTTCTGCTTTATTTCTGTTTGTTGGGTTTTTTTACGTTTTAGTACAAATGAACAAATTTTTAACATTTATTGGAAAAATAGATAAATATTCAGGTACAATATGGAGTAACAAATGTTTCCAGGGAAATTTGTGAGGTTATATGAAAACAAAAATCTTACCTGGCAAAAAGCCAGCTAATAAAAGGATTTCTGCAATAGACAAGCATGCTAATTCCAGAACATAACATGACAAAAGCTCTGATAAACATCCTGAATGCTTCATCCCCAGAAAAATTCCCTCCTACATAATGACTACTCTTGCTGTGTGATCATCTCCTCCTGCATATCCCTGTGAAGAACTAGTAATCCAGGGATTTTGCCTTTGATGACTGATCTGTCTCAGCAGCTGGTGGAAGTTTGCCCTTGACTTCTGCAGAAGCTGGGTCAAGATCCAGTACAAACAGTGACAGATTTCTATTCAGACTTCCACAAACTTGTTGAAATCCCCCCCACTAAGTATAGGAGAAGAGTAACAAAATTAATTTAAGGGTAGGGTAGGTTCTTTACTTGAAACGTCTAACAACACATCTTCAATTGATACTATAGGGTGACTTTCCTTATATCAAAGTAGAAACAGTCAAATTAAGATACTATGTCCAATTTGGCAAACTTATCTGTTGTTTTAGTGAACAGGCCAAGGATTGACTAGACACTAGATCAGAGCTGGCAAAAATCCTTGTGGTTGTACTAGGTTGATTTATGCTGACTGAGGATCTAGCAATATATCGTCCTCTAATAAACTAAGGTATACAAGAGACAATGTGCTGAAACTTCTGATAGTTTTCTCTTCACTGAATCTATATTACTACCAGAAGACTTCAGAATTAATTCTGGAAACACTCAAAAACATCCATTTGCAAAACTTTTGGAATTAAGCCATTCTAGTAGCAAGTATTTGGAATAGATTTAAAAGATATTCTCCATGGAAATCTTTTATTGAAAAAAAAAGAGCACATAAAATTTTTACTCTGTAGACCAGAAGAAGTGGAAGTTTTTCATCCATTATAAAAATATTGTGTAATGCCAGAGGAAGTATTTTCTTCACACGGTTACTCTTCTAAGACACTTGACACCTTCTCACTTAAGAAGGAACATCTTGTTATTGCAAATAACACAAGAGTAATTTTGTTAATGTAAATAGAATTCACTGGCTTTAGAATTCACTAATATTAAAATACCAGTTGCAGTGATTCAAGTAAAAATTTCTGAAATTGAACAGGTAAGAATTAAAATAGTACATGGTCAAGAATCTGGAAATATATGTCAGTTTTGCAGTTCTTTAATCCATTATATTATCAGCTATCTCTGTTGCTAGTTTTTTAGTATCCCCAATTTTTAATTTGACTTCATACACTATCACCATAAATCATTTTTATATAGATTCTCCTCCCTGTTTTTATGGGACAACTTTTTTAAATGTTCTTTCTTCAGTATGTGGTTGGGAAAAAAAAAGATAGAACACAGATTTTTTTCTAATTAAATATTTACATGTTGATTTATAGCTAAAGTAAAAGAAATGTAACTATGCAAAGATCCCAAGGGTAGGAGCTGTCAAAATTGTCCAGTTCGTGTTGGCCCACTGTCAGGCTGATTTCTGCTTTCCTCCTGAAACAAAACTGTGATTCTCTGCCAAGATTAAAAATATGTCATGGGAAGTAATTCTTACAATTAATGTAGTCTCTTATCATTCAGCTTTCCCAATGTTATGCTCTACTAGACCTGTATAAAGAGAACGCATTTTAAAACCTGAAGTCACAAAAAGTAGCAGAAACCCAATATTTAAAATATATGATCTGGATCTCCAGATGGTACAAACTTTAACTCACTGCAAATACTGACAAAAGATCCCATTTGCAATGTTCTTTGGTTCTACAGTTCTCATATACAAGATCACAGAAGCGGATTTTTCCTCTTAAGCTCCTCTCACTGGATCTGATACATCACAGAGATGGGAAAGCCATCTTCCACTTCACACAAGTGGAACGTCCCTGAATGCAGCTGTTTGCACAAACAAAACCACATGGCACCCAGTGAGGGTTATGCTGAGGTTCACATTTGACAGAAGTATGGAGCTTTACCCACTGATTCTCCAAGTATTATTCACACTTACAGTGCTACTGTGCACACAGCTGCTACTCATCACAGAATAGCATTTCACCTACACAAGGTGTATATCTCGACTTGGAATAGACTATCTCTTTGAGAACTGTTTTCCTGGTCACAAATGTCTATGTATATAAGGGCGTTCATGGCTGGACAGCATTATGATAGCGCAATAATAAGTTTATCTGTAAAAAGTTTCTGAGCAAATGATGGAATGAAAAAAAAGAGTTAGGACACTACAATTTCTACTAAAAAAGAACTTTTAAAGTCATTGCACATTGATTTCTGTGGAAATATCATCAGGTGACTCTTTTTGCATCTTTCTGATATTAAAAAGCTTATTGCCACACGTAGTGGGTTGCCGCTGGCTGGATGCCAGGTACCCTCTAAAGCCGCTTTCTCACTCCCCTCTGCAACTGGACAGAGGAGAGAAAAAAACCAGTGAAGGATTCATGAAGGAAGGATATCCAGCAAAGGATAAGAGCTGGGAGAGGTCACTTACTGATTACCTTCACGCAATACAGACTCAAAGTGGGGACATTACTTAAATTCATTTCTAATATGATCAGCGCAAACGAGTGAGAAGTAAAATAATCTTAAAAACGCCTTCCCCCCACCTCTCCTTCCTTCCATGTTTTCCCTCCTCCCCCCCACTGGTGCAGGGGGACAGGGAATGGGGGTTACAGTCAGGTGTTGTTTCTGCGGCTGCTCAGGGAGAGGAGTCCTTCCCCTCCTCCTGTGGGGTCCCTCCCACTCTCCAGCATGAGTCCATCCCTCTGGCAACAGCTCTTCACAAACTGCTGTCCCGTGGGTCACTCCTCCATGGGGTACAGTCCCTCATGAATGAGCTGCTCCACCGTGGGTCCCCCACAGGGGCCACAAGTCTTACCCGGGTAAAAAACTGCACCAGCGAAGGGTCCTCTCTCCTTGGGCTGCAAGTCTCTGGCAGGACCCTGCTCCATGTTAGGACTCCCACGGGGTCACAGCCTCCTTCATGCATCCACCTGCTCCGGCATGGGCTCCTCCATGTGGGCTACAGGTGGGTCTCTGCACCCCGATGGTCCTCCATGAGCTGCAGGGGCACAGCTGCTCCACCATGGTCTGCACCACGGGCTGCAGGAGCCTCAGCTCCAGTGCCTGGAGCACCTCCTGCCCCTCCTTCTGCACTGACCTTGGTGTCTACGTCATTATTCCCATGTTCTCAATCTGCTCTTCCCTGGCTGGAATTTTCATCTGTGCAACAACCTTCTGTTCTTAAATATGTTATCACAGAGGCATTACTATTACTCCTGATTGGCTTGGCTTTGCCCAGCGGCAGGAAGTCCGTCCTGGAGCCGCTGGCATTGGCTCCACCAGGCAGGGTAAGCTTCTAGCAGCTTCTAACAGAAGCCACCCCTGTAGCCCCCTCCACTGCAAAAGCTGAGACACAGAAACCCACTACACCACACATTGTAATTGCCAAACTTTGAGATTGGTTTGTACATTCTTAAAAAATTTTCAATAAGATTTCTTGAAAACATTATGTTTATCACTAAAAAGCATGATTCACAGCCTATTATGGAATGGAAATACTCCCAGTAACATTAGTGTGCCTCAGTTTGTACATTTATTTGCAATATATTTTGCAAATAATTAAAAATTATACCAGGAATCAACAGCAAATTAGTATGTTGTATTATATGATTTAGAAATCTAAGAAAAATAGCGAAAGGAGAAAACTGCCTGATTTGCATTAGTAGCTATTAGTAGCCGCAGTGTGATTATTCAATGAATGTAAATGAGTACCATAGATTTTTGACAACTAAAATTGTGTGAAATATTCACAGAAACAAAGAAACACTGATATATATTATCTCAGGCAGATATACAGGGAAAAGCCCCACAACATTCAGCCTCCTTTTTGATTTAAGGTATCATGCAGAATTCACAATTGAAGCTTCCACACTCTCAGATCAAGGCCAAGCAAGGCTTTGCTGGAATCCTTTAGCTGCCAGATGAGCAGAGTCCCAGAACTTTGAGAAATTTTTCTTGCGTCCTCTTGCAATAAAATGACTGCCAAGGTTACTGTCAGATATTTGTAAGGAGCAGTAAATCTCACAGTGAGAAAGGCATTTCCGATTCTTTAGTTAAAAAAAAAAAATCTCGTAGGAATATGTGTGAGAGGGAAAGACAAACTGTGCTTTGAAGCCTGGGCTTTTTTCAAGACTAAACATCTTGAGTCTTTGCACTAAAAAACATTTGCAAAGAATTAATATGTGAATGGGAGCTAGCAATTCAGCAGCCTTTATGGAGAGAACTATAGATTGCAGTCTGAGGCTTTCCAGGGCACAGCCAGTTTTATGTACTAAAAGAACAAATCTATTAGCTTAATTTCTCCAGGTTTGACTATGAATATAGCTCACAATTAGTTTATAGTTTCTTTTGGGTGGTTGTTCTGATTTTTCTAAGTATCTAAACAAAATTCCTTCAGCAGTGTTTTCTGGCCTGCATAACTCCTGTTCCTGTATATGGAGTACTTCCAAATTGTATTGCTTATGATAATCTCTTCCTGCAAGCTATATTCCATCAGAAACACCTGTGATTTTTAAATTCTTGCAGCATCTTGGTATTTATGGATTAAGATTTGGTATTTACACTGTGCAAGCAACATTCCTGCTGGTCCTCTAGCAAAAGAATAAAAAAAATGTAACCAAAATTGGACAGTACCATTTTTAATCAAGATAAGAATACAGTTAAAACACAAAAACTCTTCAGGATTGCTGCACCAAGCTAAAAGAAACAATAGAACCTTTTTTTTTTTTCTACACAACCCTTATTTCCCTGCCCAAGGAATGAGGCGGAGTTTCTTTTCCGCTATCAGTCTGAGTGACAGAGCTTTCAGAAAAGTAATTCTACTTGCCCTCAATTGGCAGAGAAATTCTCCAAATAAGGTTTTAATTTTTTCCTTAAAAACAGTTTCAAATGTCATATATACTGTGATCACTACCATGGATTAGAGAACATCCATATTACCTGAACTCAAGTAATAACTATGGTGATGTACAGTGCATCTAACACTCATCTTCCTACTACTTATTGCAACATACTGCCCCAAAAGAAGTAAATATTAGATTGTGCATGAGCTTTCGTTCAGATTCCTCTCTGTGATATCAGCCATCAATTAATTATAGGTTAAAAGATAGCTCCTTTTATCTCTGTTTTCACACAACTTTTAGAATATAAATGACAGAACAGACTAAAAAAAAGATACAGATATTTTCTCATTAATAGCACTTAACAATAGTGCTCATAAATAAAAGATAGAGGAGTAGGAAAATTAAAAAGCCAAATGAAAAATTATAGTTGCAACACAGTGGCCATGAAGTCAGCAAAGAGGTGACTTAATGGGAACTAGGCTGAGCTCTACACCATATATTAAGGAAGCTCAAATAATTCAATAGTCTTGGCTTCTCTAAATATACAAACTGGAAACAGGAGAAATTCTGTTTCCAAACTCATTCCTTCGTAAATATCAGTGGAACATCAACCACAATCTAGATCCTATTTTCTTCCCTTCCTGGAGCTAGAATAAATATTTTGGATATGAAATTAAATTATTCATTCTGTAAAATGAATCAAATCTAATACAATAATCTTATACTCACTATTACATAACCTATATGGACATTACTGTCTGAGAAACTATTTATTCAGACCAACGATAATCTCAAAGTTTTAAGGATCAATGCTGTAAAATATCTTTGTGTTATTTTTGTCCTATGAATACTTTAATTTTCTATAGAGATCATCTTTTGCTAGTGGTGTCTCTAGTGTCATTTTAAGTGTCTCAAACAAAAGGCTTTTGGCTGCTTCTGTGTTAACAAATCAAGCACTGCCAGGGAACATTCCTGGGCACAGAAACTTGAATGTATTAAACTCTTAGAGCATTCCCTGGCACCATTTTTCCTGGGCCAGCAATTGCTCTATCAAACAATTTCTGGGTATGGCCTGAGTGGTAAAGCAATCCAGGGACTGATCTCAAAGGATGTACAACCTGCTTTGTATCCTAAGGTGATAATGGAATCTCTTCTATGCCCCTTGGCCTCAGTGCCAGAGGATAGTCCCAGGTGCATAGTTGCATTGTAAATACGTAGCCTTTTGTGTCAGGTCAAATAAAGACATACTTAATGTCTCAGATTCTGAACCAGTGTCCTCTCACATTTTTGGCCATGAGTTTTAATTGTGTGCTCTTTTCCTAGAGCAAAGACACTTTATTCAACTATTTTCTAGGAGGTATTTTGGGCTTAATTACCCTGCTACTATAATCTCCATTTTTCTGTTCATTTTTTATGTTATGATGCAGATAATAGAAGTTTCCTGTAGACAAATTATTAGGCATAACATGCCCTTTTCCCTTGTAAAAGAGGTTTAGTTTTGAGTGGGTCTTGAATGTTTCTTTGTCTGCCTATCTGCTTTTTTTTTTTTTTCACCTGGCTTTGTTAGTTCCCATCTCTGCAAAACAAATCTAGCAGCTTTTCAAAGTACAGTATGAAAAAGAACTTGAAACCCATAGTTTTTTATATTGTCTTTCAAGCTTATAATGGTCTAGGCAGGACTTTTATCAGATGGAGGCTCACATTTAATAACAGTACTCTTGGTATGTAATGAGCATTTAATGAACTCATGACAGTCTACCTGAAAAACATTTAAAGTACAATATTTGTGAATGTGAAGTCTGCCTGTCTAAAATCAGTGCCTGAGTACCCTGTTTAGAGGATAGAGACACCTCCTTAAACCAGGAAAGGGACAGCCATTTCGTCCAGCAGAACTACCTTCTGCAGCTGCAGTGACACACATCAAGCCTGCCTTTCTCTCCAGATTCTGGGTAATTTAGGAGTCTACATTTGTCTCTAAAAGTACATAGAACAAGGATGCAGCCCATTCTCACCTTTTTCTTGATAAGACCATGTATTCAGAGGGCATATTTTTCTTTGGTGGATTTGGATTAATGATTAGAGAATTCAAGCAGCAAAGAAATAATTTTAATTCTTGGCTCAATTTTTTTCAAAAGAGAAATATTTAGGAACAGAAACATGGAGTAACTGAATGTAAGCTCCTTGTATTCATTTTCTTCTGAAAGAAAAATGCTGAGTGCAGAAGTAAGACAGATCTTGTGTTGGAACAGTAAGCAAGAAGGCACTACTTTCTATGCTGTTGCTCAAGTAATTAGGTGAGACAAAGCAGAGACAAAGACTTGGTGACTGCTTGCAAGAAAGTTTTATTTGTTTTATTAATAGTCCAAAATAAAACGTATGCACCTTCCAAGGAGCAAGATCTGAAAACATAAAGTGGCCCAGTGCTAGTCATTCAACATTTAGGTACTTCTTCCTTAGTCTTTTTTTATGCTAAGCAGTTTGCAGACTGAACTGCACAATGGGTTTGAATTAAAGTGAATAATATTCTCCACATTCATGACTTATGAATTCAGTAACTAGTCTGGTGCAGGGAGTTCAATATCTTCACATTTTAAGCTGTGCCTCCCACTTTCTGCATTAACACTTTACCACCTGTGTATTGTCCAAGAAATAAGTGCTACGGATGTCTGTTGAAATACAGACTAAAGCAAACCTCCCAACAGAAGAGCCCCTCTGAAGGAGAATGGAATGAAAAATGCCTGTAAAAGTGTCTTGGGAAATTCCAAGTTAGAATGGGTCTAGTATATACTGATGCCCAGAATTTTAGGACATCTTGAAGTTAAGACTGGTAAGATTCCTGTCTGAAACATGGTGAGTTTTAGAAATTCAAATTCTTACTTGGAAAGGAAGGAACCGTAGGACGACAGTTATGCTACTAAGTTAAAAATGCCCAGGAACTGCTTTTGGCACCAAGGCAACCTAGTGTGAAACAGTCGGTGTCATTAACAATAAATGTTTTTACCCCTCTAAAGCAGGATGGCTTCATCCAAACTGCAGATTAGATTTTTTTATAGCACTATTCAATTTATTGCTATAGATGTTTTAGGTGAAATGGATCTCATCCAAAATTAGTACAGTTTCATATCTGATGCAATCTTCAGCAAAGTACTGTATTTTATGAGTTGTTTTTCTTTTCTGATTTCTTCCACAAATGTGGACTTCTTTCTATATTTGATTAGTAGAGTTCACAGCCCATATCTGATACTATGATTACATGATCAATAGGAACAAAGGTTTACATTATCCACAGTGCATATTTTTTCCAGTTTTCCAAGAACCAGTCATCTTAACACCTACAACCTTCTATTACCCCGGATTTTCTTTTGCGGCTATTATTGCTATAAGTGCAAGTTGGATATGGGGATTAAAACAAAGCTATTTCCATTGGGGATTGATGTTTAACAACACTGAGTTATCACATTTGCTCCAATGCTGCTCACTTACTCTCTGCTAAGATATTCCCATATGTTTTATGGGCTGTGAAGAGTGAATACATTTTGACAAGATTCAAACATGACATTACTGAAGCCAAATAGCTTAGCTGTTTTCCAAAAGTATTGGACCTTTGTATGAATAGTAAAATTATCCAGAGGACAGAAAATATTCACAGAACTTTTCTTTGATATATAAGTCCTCAGGATTTAGGTATGAACCAGTTTCCAACTGCCAAAGAAAGAACTTCCCCATAGGTAGTATCTGCCATAGCAGCCTGTGACACCAAGTTGAAATGTCTGCTTCCAGTCACTGCTGGACAGAAATACACATGTAATTCTCTGATGATAATTTATATCTTTTGTTGCTTTCACCATTGGCAGCATTCTTCACAAACATTTCCCACAATTACTCACAGTTCTAATAGTAAATTTTTTGGGAAACAAGTTGATGTATGAATCTGAGTCAGAAACTCAATTACAAGAAATCCATTCAGCCAATGGGGGAAAAAATAAATGCAGATAAATCGTACAAATTTAGCAAGTAAAGCAACAGTGCCTGACTTTTGCATTTCTCTGTTTGACTGCCAAATGAAAAAGTAGAGTCAAATAGTAAGATATCCAGTCTTGTCAAAAGCTACTGAGAATACATGGAAGCTCAAACAGTAAAAATTTCCAGGAAAACTGGAATCCCACTGTATGTTTTTCACAGAAAGGTCTTACAGCTAAACACATTGGACTCATGCACATGATTAATTACTATTACCTGCCAGGAGTCCACATCACCATGATCCAAAAAAGAATGCAGAAAGGATAGAAAATTACAAAACAGGCTGTGAAAAAAAGTCTTAAGGAAGGCAGAAGTGAAAAGGGAGCCAGTACATTAGCTGTCAGGCTGGAGAAAACAAGACAGGAAAAGTAGTAACTCAATGGGAGACAGAACGTTCAAGGGCTCAAGCTGTCATAATAGAACAGCTGGAACAGAAGAACCTTTTCCTATGGTGGTTATTTCTTTCTATTTCTATTTTATGCTGGGATCTTGGAAGAAAAAACAGATTCCATGTATGACTTCCCTTTACGTTGTTTAGGAATTAACTGGAACACAAGGACAGAGATTACATGAATGTGATTTAAGACAAATAAATTAGAAGTTAGATCAGCAGAGATCCTTGCTGGTGAAGTGTTAATGTGACCTAGCAGGCTGACCATGTTTTGTCCAAATGTGAACATGCACATCATTCACTTAGCTTTGAATATCCATTAAAACAGCAGTTTAAATAAGAGGCCTCTCAATAGGAAACAGGCAAAAATGTCTAAAGCTTCGGGAAGAATTTTGTTCCCAGTTCTGCCAGTGAACTGCTGTTCTTTCTCCATCTGTCAAGTTTCTTGGGTCATAATTGACAGTAATGAAGTGTCATGTAGGAAATAAATATACCATAAACATGACAAAGAAGATTGATAAGAAAATGCTATTAATTTTAATTAAGGGTGTTGAATTAACTATATGACCATGGGCTGTTGTTGCCATGGACTTTTGTGTTTTTCTGAATTAAAGAAACCAAATATATTCAATTACTTCCTACCCTTTTTTCTTCTCCCTCTATTGCCTAATTAAACATGATGTGAAGCAATAGTAAAGAAATTACAAAATAACATTGTATGCAGTTTAGTGTCATAAAATTTTGGTTGGTAGGTATCTCTGGAGGCTGTCTAGTCCGACTCCTGCCTCAGGGCCAGCTACCAAGCCAGGTCAGGTTGTTCAGGGCTTTGTCAAGTTAAGCTTCAAGTTTTTCAAGCATGCAGACCCCGTAGACTTTCTAGGTAGCATCCTCTAGTGCTTAACCACTGTCACAATGAATTTGGAATTATTCTTGCTACAACTTGTGGCTGGTGCCTTCTTTCATTGACCATCGCAGAATCACAGAACAGTTAGGGTTGAAAGGGACCTCTGGAGATCAAGCCTCTATTAATTGTATAGGGGTTGATTCAATCTATCAGAGGGATCCAGTATCATTTGAAAGGTCCTAGGATCTCCTTTTTGACATCTTGCTGCTATCCAGTGGGGCCCAGATGTTCCAAAGTTCCTCTACAGTCTCTGTCATTCTACAGTGGATGTCTGAGCCAGCCTGGGTCATTTCAGATGGCACTAGGGAACCACGGTTTTGATGGCTGGTTAAGTAAATAATCCTCAAATATTCATAAATCATACTGAACCATATTTTCATTGCCTGCAGTGAAAGTTTAAGTGTTTAAAATGCCTGTAGATATCTAACCCCAAGTATCTATGTGGAGGTGTCTTTTGTGCCATCAGTGTCTGGGTTACCCTAATGCAGAGTGACGGAAGTGGCACTGCAAACATTACCTGTCGTGATGAGGCATCAGTGACAGTGGCTTTAGCCACCTTCTGCTAACAAGAATGGTTCTAAAAATAGCCTTACAACGGAATCACTGAGCAATTTTAGAGAAATCATCTGGGGATGGGGAAGAATACAATGAATACATTCAGCAGGAATAAATGTCAAATTCTGCACATAAGAGCGATCAGCTGTATAATGATAGGACAAATAATTATTATCTCTGGTACTGCAGAAAAGGCTCTCTGAACTACAGTGAGTCACAAGTTGAAAATGATTCAATGCTAGACTGCTACAAAAAAACAGATCATACCATACTGAGATAGAAAAACAATAATTTTGTCTGCAAAACACGTGAAGTAACTCTTTCATTCTACTTGTCAGTAGCATGAGCTCAGGGAGAGCACTGTGTCCATTTTTGGGCAGTGCAGATCAAGAAGAATGTGGGTCAGTCCAGACAAACAAGAATGACTGAAGGTCTTAAAAACATGGCCCATAAATGTTGAAGGAATCAGGGCTGGTAATCCAGATAAGGCTGAGGGAAGAAAACCTGGCATGACTTAATCTTTTCTGCCTTTAACGGTAACAAAGAGAACAAGGAGAAGAGAAAGGCACAAGGTCGTTTCTGGTGCTGATCCATACTAAAGACATTTGGCCACTATGGTTTGTTTCTCCCAGGCATGTGTATCAGGAACAGGGTCCATGCAGCCAGTTCGTCCATCACTAGCTCACCCTTACGGCTTTTGGCAGCAGAAGGCTCTGAGGAAATGTGGAGCTACTGCCAAACACTGAGGACTGTCCAATCTTGTAACCCTTTCTCCTCTACACTGTGCATTAGCTTGCATTTGTACAAAGGGTGTTTAACCACATAAAGAGCTGACTGAGTCACAAAGGTAAGCTACTCAAATCATTTTATGGTGAAGTTTCACCGTGTCTCTGTTTCTTTAAAGGCAGAATCCAAGTGTAAATATCAGCTGAGATTTAAATAGTGCTGTGAAGTTGTACACAAAATGTACTTCTGTTTAAAAGAGGGAAAAAAAAAAAGAAGAAAAAAGAAATCCATTGATTAAAATATGACGTCAGGGAGTAGCAAGGGCCAGTTTCTGCCTAAGGGCATGGTGGAGATGATCCAGGGCAAGTCATGCCCTCACCAAGTGGGCACAGTCCTAGCAGGCTGAGCATAGTGGGCAGAAATGTGGGCTGGTATCAGGATCCATCAACAGTCCCAAATCCAGGTCCACAATCAATGCTGGGGATCGCATCAGGGGCAAATGAAGATGGAGCCTGGGAAATAGCTGCGAAGAGACACATTTTCAAAACAGTTTGTATGGGGACAGAGAGCCTGTGGCTGAGCTGAAATGGTGTCCTGGCCCTACAGGCAGCAGTGAGGGAAGCCAGGCAGGGCCAGCAAGGTCTGTCAATTCTCTCATGGCTCTGAAAAGTTTCAAAGGAGCAAAAAGTGACATACTCTTGATTTAACACACATCAGACTGATTTTAAGGATAGCTATATTTAACACTAATCGATTCTACACAGCTCTTTAAAGTCCTACAAAAGACAGATAAAATTTAATAAATTCAATGATTTAGCATCAAGCCTTACAGAGTTCAAGATGCATTTGGATGATACTGTCAGGCACGTGGTGTGACTGTGGTGGATAGTCCTATGCAGGGCTAAGGGTTGGACTCAATGATCCTTGTGGGTCCCTTCCAACAAAGCATATTCTGTGATTCTGTGATTTGTTCACTACTATTGAATTCAATTATAGACATTTCTACCAACATCAAAACACAAGATGTATTTGTTAGTAAATATGGACTGAAGGAAAGATTTTTGGTCTTGGTTTAAACCTGAAGATTTAAGTTTACCAGAATTACAGTTTGGGTTGGTGGCAGAACCAACTGTGCCAAAATGTTTTTTTAATAGTTATGTGGTTTAGGAAAAAATCTCATAAAATCTCCTGAGAATTGTTGCTTTTGAGAATCTTGGCTGCATCTCAAATGGGAAACAGGCTCTTCCAGCTTTGGGATCTTACTGGAAACCATAAGCAAAGGAATGATGTTGAAGCTGGGAATTCAAATGTTTCCCCGCCCTTCTTGGCTAGGGATTAGATGAGCTGCATGTGACATACTAGGTTCAATCCATCTGTTCTTTCAGGCACTATCAGATGCACAGCTCATTTCACTGACAGCAAATGCTCTGAATAATTTGTATTACTTGCATTCTGCAATAGCCTCAGTGGTCTGTTCTCCTTCCTCAATTTCCCCACAGACACAGACTTAGCTATTCATCATGTGCTCCTCACCTCATTGTACTATGGGACAGCTGTGCTCTCATGGATTGCTTGAGACCATTTGGCTGCAAAAGCTGGCTGGCAATGCTGTACAGCTGTAACCTTGGCCTGCTAACTTTCTAATGAAAGCCATGACACGGTGGGTACCAAAGGGAAAACAAATACCCTTTTGTCCATGGAAAGTCTGGCAGGGAAGCAGATCCACTTCTGTTTCAATAACAAATTTCCCTTGAGTGCAGCCCTCCCTTTGATTTTTTTTCACAGTTAGTCACATTGACAGAATAGCCAAGGGCAGGACAAGACCTGCAGTACCGTGGGCTACAGCTGCCAATTATTTGAAACAAAGAATCTATGAATAATTAACAAAGAAACTGCTAAATCCCCTCTTACAGTGCTGCTTTATAGGAGGTGGTTTCATTACTCTGACTGGTTTCTTTTTCGTATGCACAGACATTCAGTAGAAAACCCTGGAGCAGTGAGGAATGTCTGGCATTTCTGCTGTCAGTGTGCATGTACGTTGGAGTATTTTTAGAAGCCCATCACATCCAAGTATGCATGAATTCTCACGTAACCTCATAGTGTGAACAGCTCATGGAGTCAGGGATGTGAGGGTTTATCAGATTAAGCACACAACTTCATTCCTGCTGAGTGTTCTCCACACAAACACATGCTGCATATTCCAATACAGGGGCAAAATATGCTGTAAGATTTAAAAGGAGAAGAGAAGTAGGAAAGGCTATGGTAGCTGGGATATAGCACAGCTCTGCAGGGCAGAGTTAAAGTTCATTAACCTGGAGACAGCATGGGGAAATCTGGATATTCAGTGCATTTTAGAAAGATACAGGCCTTTGCAAGTGGCTTTAAGAAAATGTTTCTTTCTTGGTGGAAATTTTCTGTAAATAGGAGATTTCTGCTGGTTCTACTGTAGTTTTCTGACCCATGCCCAGAAATGAAGCCTTCCTTTTTCTCTCTTGGCTGGACCATCTGACAAGCAGCCTTTAAGTCCCTCACAGTAGAAGAAAAGCAGGGTCAAGTTTACAAAGAAAGCCTGGGGAAGGTCAGCTTCAAAGAATTTCTGATTTGAGACATACAGTTATTTATATAAGAAGAGAAAGAGAAAAGTTTGGACTAGAACATTATGGAGCTTTTTCAACTTCCTTTTATTTCCAATATGGAAAAGGATTTATTTATTACAATGCCAAAACCCAGCAAATGTAAGGAAAACATTTAAGAAAATATCCCAGTGCTAGAGAAAGAGCCTCTACTGCCTGAGTCACAGAACAATTTTACATCACACTTTCACTTAAAAAGGGCACTGTTTTAAAGACAGGGTAAGAGTCTCTAAACTGCTGAGTGGTTTTAGACCCCTGAAATTTTGTAGGCTAACCAGAGGACAGTTTAAAGTGCTTTCCATATCTGCTTTAGCAGTGAAACATCCAAAATCACTTGACATGTAAATGATTAGGTACATTGAAAAAATAAACAGGACAATATTCCACCGGGGTGCTTTTGAAAAAACCTAAATTTTTGCAGTAAAATAGGGCAGAAATAAATAAGAAGCATGGGTCAAAATTTTTTTTTTCATGAAAGGTCTTAATCAGACTTTCAGTATCTAATTTTATCACCAAAACTTAAGGGCCTAAAGCCATTTGCTAAGTAAAATCCAAGTTTAAAACATAAAGACAACATTACTGCATAATACAGCTTTGATCTAATGAATATTAACAAGGAGATCATTCTTGTTCTATTAGTCCCAGAACACAAATGAAATAGCCTTTGTGTTAACTTTCACTAATCCTGATTACATCTGTACGTCTTGTAGGTCTAAGACAGTAAGACAAAAGTAATTATATTTCTATTGGCTTAAGGGTGATTTCTGCTTGTGGATCCAGAGATTTTTAAGAGGGCTGAACTGACCTTTTTTTTTTATTTCTTTTTTTATTTTAAGTTTCTTTAAGAAAAACCAGAATGAATAAGCAGGGGGAAAAAAAAAAAAAGCTAATGAGATGGCAAGTTCTACTTGTTGCTTCTTGTGAAGTTGTCCAGAATTCATGACACATATTTCCTTCAAAGAGGAGATAAAGTCTTAAATAAATAAAGATGACGTATTGTCATGCTACTGGAACTGTGCAGGCTCATGCAGCCTGCAAAATCACTGTGTAAGAATATGTTGAATGTCTTTCTAGTCCCTATGGTAACCACAGGAGCAATCAGTTGCTCTGAGGACAAGTGGGAAAAAAATGCTATGAGAAAAACAGATCCTTTCTGAGTAGAGCAAAGAAAGGGCATGATCTCTGCAGCCTCCTAGCAGTGATGTACACCATCATTATAACTTTAAGTATGTAAACAAAGATCCAAGTATCACAAAGGGGATAAAAAAATAAAGAGCTGGCACAAGACTGAGTTTTATGATCAGGCTTGGGGTGCAGAGGTAATTTTCCGCCTGTAATTAATACTTCCCTGCTGCTGCTGCCAAGGCTTCTTTAGACTGATCTCTCCTCTTTTGGGGTTCCTAATTGGATATCCTCTGAACAAAGTCCCATGGTTCATTTTGCTCAGTGCCCAAAATCAGTCATCTTTAGAGGTCCATCCAAGCCACTGCCAGGCATAAGTGGGATTTCCTTACTCCAGGGCAGAAATACCTCTGCATAATATCTCTGTAGCATTTCTGTTGGAGATCACTAAGCTGAGTTTCTTGTCACAGTATTATCTTATGTGAATTTTCACAACTGAAAAATACGAACTGCTCATATTTGAATGTATAAAAGATCAGCTTGGTATACTAAAGATAAGTAACCCTGTTGTTTTTGCTGTAGAGATATCAGAGAGCAGGAAGGAAACTTTCCTGAGGAACATGGGGAAAAGGAAGAGGATCTGGAGCATGAATTTTCAGCAGAGAATTGGAGGAACTAGCTAGGGAAGATGAACACCTGGCATAGTCATTTTATGTTCAAATGTAATATCATGTTATGAACTTCAATCTGTACCAAACATTTAAAACTCTGCATGTTAAATACAATTTCTAAACCCATATATCTATGATCCAAAACATATAAAAATGTCACTAGTATAACAAATACATTAATAACTGTAAAAATGAACAGTTTATAGCCAGATAAATATTGCATCCGATTGCAATCATTGTCTAAATAACTAACTGAGCATCCCACAAGCAGTCTTTTCTACCAAATACATGATTGCTTAAAAATGTTTTCTTGAGTCTTACTCTAAAAGTTGAAGAGTTCTTTCCTGCAGCCCACCAGGGCAATGATTGCCACTGAAAGGGACTGTTTATGCTATGCCTCTGATCTAGAAAACATTGGCTTTAAAATACAAATTTAGAAATTCTTCACCTAATCATTCTCAGCAGCCATTGCTTCTTGAAAACTCTCTCCCTCATTATTTGAAAAGAAAAAAAGAAAGAAAAAAAAAATTAGTTTGTTACGTAGACAAAATATATTTTTCCTTCCTGTATATCACTTCCAGAATTTCAGCAACTAGTTACTGAACTACCAAAACTTCTGAGACCAAAGGGATTGCCCTGTCCTAAGTAAGGTAAACTGTTTTCAAGTCATTTTTTGAGTAGCACCTCCCAGGCAGAAATATGTGTACATGTGCTCCACAACACAAATGGAATGAGCTGGACAGAGATCCAGGACACATGGAGTCTACTGCATGTGATGAACAGATTGACTTCTCAGAGCAGAAGTGTACCTTTGGTCCATCCAAAACATGACCTATCAGTGAAGTATATGCACAATTCAGTTAATACAGCAGTCTCAGTATGCATGATGCATTACTAGCCTCCACTATAGTAGCTGTTAGTTGCTAACAAAAGACAAATTGTCCTCACTGGTCCTTGTAACCCTCAAACTTCATACATGTCCATCTGGTAAAAAGCTCTACTTTCAGGGAATATTAACAGCATGTACCAATTTGATTTCCAAATCCAGAAAATATATTTTTTATCTCTTATAACTCACAAGGCAGAAATTTTTGTCATTATTGTTGTTATCTGCCTTGTCTCGGTGCAGGAAACTCAAATCCCTCATGCTTAATTTTGATGCATTTATTTACTTTCCAACACCTCTTCTCCCTCATTGGAGAATACAAGTCTCAGAAAAGTCATGGCCATGAAAGAATGGTGTTAGCAGCAAAATGAAGAAGATAGATGGAAGACCCAGTTTTGACAAAGTTTCAAAGCAAGAACATATGTACTCGTCACCCTCTTATCTCCTTTCCCCTTTATCAAAACTCATCTCTTGCTGTTCTTAGCAGGATGCTCCAGGTATCCCTAACAGCAGGAGGTCTGTCAGTGTACCTTATAAAATCAGTGAAAGTTTGTAGGTCTGCTGGGTCCTGGGAAAAGAATAGTGTCACTTCAATCACATGAATGCTGGATTTACAAAGTTGTACTCTTTCTCCAGTTATCCTGGATTCTATCACTTCCAACAAACTGTGAATAGAACATGACAAAAGAAGAGAAAGAGCAATTATGAGCAATTCTCATACTGACTTATGAGAGCTCACTGTTAATCCATGTGAGGACTGCAAATGTGAGGATAACATCCTGGGCTGGGCATCCAATTCAAGTATCCAAGTGAAGGGATATGTTTTACTCCTGTATGTGGTAAGGGAGAGCCTTAAGGAAGTTGTACAGAGGAAAACTGAAGTCAGTGCTTTCCCTTGACACACACTTCTTGGCCAAAAATTGGAGGTGAACTGATGAACACTATAAATAAGGGAAAACTAATACAAAAAGACTAAAAGAGGTTACAATAAAACAGAAACTGGAAACATGCATAAGTCAAAAATAATGACCAGTCTAAATAGAGGCAGGCTGGCATCAGTTCAAGCTATGGGACTCAATTTAAGACAGTCACCTTTAAAAAGAAATAATAAAAATGCCTTGTTTTTATCAACAAATTAAGTCCTTCTACACAGCAAAACCTCTGCTTCTCTTTCTTTTCTGTTTAATGTTTCTTTCATGCATCTTGTCATTTCCCTCAGATCCTACCTCTCACAGACAAATTTTCCTCGTGGTCAGAAAAGCATTATTGAGACTACCTAAACCCAGGGTTTTTTTCTAATTATACTGATAAGCTATGGTATTGTTCTGGGTCTTTGACAAGGGTTGACATTTTTAGATAATACTAAATTAATACATCCTAATTTTTTGCGCAATCATTTTTACTGTATCATGACTCAAAATAACAAGGCAGTTTAAAGTATAGACAGTTCTGAAGAGATAAAAAGGCTTAACATTTGCCATCTATAAAGATAAACAAATACAAAAAACTAATATATGAAAATAAGGTTACCATAATAAATAATAAAACATAATAAAACAAACCAGGATCTTTAAGGGGGAACATTTTCTGTCATTTAAGTGGGGATAAAGCATTGTTGAAAATTCTTTAAAAAAAAACTTTCATAAAATGCCCTGTTACAGGAAACATAAATGATATTGGCTATGCCCCAGGTAGAAACAAGCTGAAATATCCACTATGAGGTCATAATGATTTCCCAGAAACTCCTTGAATGTGAAGTGTGTTGCACAGAGGATTTTCCTGTTGAAGCCATGCATAAATATCTTCAAAAAAATAAGCAAGGGAGTTCATCCTTGTAGAAGGGATCTGCTTTGGGTTACTTAGAACTTGCTCTCTCCTCATGTATTGCTGACAATTTAAATCAATGGATACTACAGCTCAAACCACCAGAAAAGAGTAAAACTTGGGACTGGTAACCTAATTAACTCATTCCCACTCATAGATCTTGGGCTGCTGGGAACCTTCTCTGCCCTTTTTGGTGCAGTACAGGACAGTGTTCAACCCATCTGTCTATCCCGCTGCCTTCTTACTGCTTTGCACACACATACACACTGAGGAAAATCTAGTTGCAGTTAGCTAGTTTAGAAATGATAATTTGTTCCAAGCTGTTACATTTCTCAAGTGAATGTCAGATGAATTAATAATTATGGGAACTCTTGAAACATTTCCAGCTTTACACAACATAGTTGTTTTAGGGCTCCAGTGACGTCTGTAATATGTGGGTCTCCCGAGATTTGGAACAGATGCATTATTTTCCTCAGCCACCTGGAAGAAAGTAAAATACTGAAAAAAGCTGGTTTATAAGGACTCCCTGGTGTCCACAAACTGGTCTGGTTAATAAGAGAAAAAATATTTCTGATTTTTTCAGCTGCAAAACAAATAGCTAAACATACAATTGCTGCTTTCTATGAAGGAAATAAAAATGTCATGAGACATTCAAGGCTTAAAATCAACACACAGGAGCTTGCTTAGTGTCCTGTTTTGGGGGTGCATTAAAGATTTATAAATATAATTTTCAGACCTGTCCTGTAAACCAGAAACTGAAGAGAGTGCTCAAACCTGTGTGCAATTCAGTGTAGCAAACTAGGCAGTTTTAGCAGGAGTTAGGGGAAATTCATGACCTTGTTTCATGTTTCTAAATTCTTTTACTTGGTAAAAGACACACTTGAAGTTTATAAATTAAGAGCAAAATACCTCTGGAAAAAAAAGGGGGGCAAGTTTGAATGGCAGCCTACAAAACGGGTTTTTATTCAGACAGAAAGATCTTCAGTCTGCTGTAAATGCCCTTGAAATTAATAGGCAAACTCTTTCACATCCACAAATAGCACCAGCTTCCCCTCACTGTATTGAAATGTGGAAAAATCCTTTGTAATCCACATTCCCTTCTTAGAAAGATAGGCGCCTGTCTGTTTTCAGGCTGAAAAGAAGAACTCTGCAGCCCTGAACGTGCGAGCAGACTGACTGGACTTCATCTATCGACAGTGACTTTGTAGCTGGAGCAAAGCCTCAGGCAGGGGCCAGAAACATGTCAGGAGACCCTGTTAAGCTGCAGGGCTCTGTCTGCTGCTCTGCTCACATATGGTCTTGTGGCCTCAGAGATGGTGGCATTCATTACAAAAAATTCCCAAGTTGACTCAAGATGGAGCTTCTCTTACGTAGTTATTTTTCTTAAAGACAGTATATAGTGAATCTTCCTTTATGCAGAGGCCATGGTCTGTTACAGGCCAAACTACAGAACCCAGATATTGGCAACCCTATTGTGGTGCTTTAACATCCAGGATTTCTCAATTGGTCAAGCAAAAACTTTAAATATGTGTTTTAAAATGTCTTCACAGGCTGACCAGAGCCTTCCCACATTAAGATATACAAGGTTTTGTCTGAATTATTTTCACAAATTGACCTGAAATATCATCACTATTAGGTGAATGAGGTAAGGTGTTTCTTAACTACTGCTGGGAATAAGGAGGACATAGTATATACAGCAAAAAACATTTGTCAGAGACAAGAGATTTTGTCCAAGATACACACATTTCAGCAGCAAATGTAAAGACCAGTTTCTTCACCAGCCATCCTGAGCTGCTGGCCTAAAAATAATATGGTTGTGTAGGTAATGTTCTAAAAGAGAGAACTCTATGGCCAGCTGTGTTTGCAAGCTTTACAACCCTGAATATTCCTCTCCTTTACATGTTACAGCTCAGCTCCAGAATTTCCAAACAACTACGTTTCAGAGAACAATCTGCATCTATTGTCAAGAGAATATCAAGCTGAGCTGAAGTAATCTTTTGTTTCTGCATTTCAGAGGTCGAATGGCAACTATTAAAAATTATTTTTTCATCACTAACAAAACTCCTGCATTGTTGCTATGTGCTGGCCAATGTGTAAAACCAAGACTTTACCACAGTTGGTTCATTTCATCTTTGAAATATTGTGACATTTACATGGCAAGAGCTGTGTAAAGGGATCAGTGTGAGAAGTAGTTGGCACTTCTCAAAAAAAGACCAAAAAAGCCTCAAAAAATAACAACAACAAAACAAAAAACCAAATAAAAAGTTTCTTTTCCAAGCCTCTCCTTGGCTAAGTGGAATAGAATATAAAGAAATTTAGTTATAATACTAAGAAAACAAAATATGGAATACATTCCTCCCTTCACCCCCCAAAATCTAAATCTTCATTATCTAGCAATGTATAATGAGTTACATCTGCAAAACAGAATTGCCGCATTTGAAAATCCCAAAGGTCTAGTGCAATTCCTAACAGATGTATCACTACTTTTACACAAAGGGGAATAACAGTTTGATTAGCTCTTCAGCCCACTAACCACAAGAAATACATCAAGTTATATCTCTGGTGATGGATATAACATCTGGTGGTGATATCGTGTGCCAACTTGTTTTTTCAGCATCTTACATGGGCCTAGGACTAGGTCTGGCTATGAAGCTCAGCAGAGAATTGCACTACAGTTCAATTCTTATTGCCTTTTCAGAAATGCTATGGAACATTTCATCGAAGTGATAATGCATTTATGAAATCTATTATTTAATGAGCCATTTGTCATCTTTACATCATGGATATAACCCAGGTATCAGGTTTACAGGAAATGTCTGCTTATGTTAGACTCAAAATTGCTCTGCTGGGGCTTGATGACATGCTTGATTCTTCCATCTAAGCCCAACCTGGAGCCAAACTACAAGTGAGATGAGCACACTTGGATAAAAAGCTAATGGGAGCAGAAGGATTAAAATGAGGAGTTAAGGATACGAGGAGGGGAAAAAGAGCAAACAACCAAGGTGGCAGTACACTAGAGAAGACAAACTGAAGAGTGAATCAGAGAAGTGACAGCAGGGCTAGATCTGAACAGGGATTGTCAGCTAACATAGAAATTACATAGAGCTGTAGTCTTCAAGTAGCTCATATGATTGTCAGTTATTCAAGGCATCATTTAGTCCATTGGGTTTTAGATAGCTAAAAACTGCCACTCTTTAAAACTGATTGGTCTATTTGTGCTAACTTTTTGGAAAGTGCTAGTTGGAATGCGGATAAAAATGTGCAGGTTCTTTCTAACAAAACAGTCAAGTTTTCAGGTATGAAGCTGGCATTGTTTCATTTACTGTCTTACAGAGTTTCATCATTCTGATCCCTTGGAATCAGCTGCATGTCAGCATCACTGTCTGGGATTACAATCAGCTGTTCTCACATGCAGAGCAGCCAAGCCTTTGGATAAAATTGTTCTCAAGTCTGTAAATTTTCTCTCTCTTCATTTCATGAACATTTAATATTAGACACCACTTAGTTCTCAGCCTCTCAAGCACTCCTCTGACACTTTACAAACCATCAAATTACTGTGAAAGCACTAAAAAAAATAAAGTCTCAGTAGAGTTTTAAATTAAGTGTTAGCAAGTGGCTGAAAATTAACAGTAGCATGCCTTTTCTCAGTTACATATGAAGGAAAATGTGAATTCAGAGTGATTGTTTTAAAAGGGTGGTTAAAGTATTTGCTCAATGATATTCCTTGGAAGAAGGGATGGTGCTTTGGACTCCATGGCAAATGGAATATAAAGTCCAGACAGGGTGACATGTAATACATAACCTTAGTCTCATTGTGTCCCTTTGGGTTAGTGTAGGTCATTCACTGTTCAGCATACTCTTTCATCATATATCTCATTTTTAGTTTCTTAACTTTCTTTGTGCATCATATTAAGTTTAATATCCAACACTTAGATTTCAGGTGTTTTTGCAGGACCTGAGCATCTAAAAGACAAATATTTATTTAAGGATGTTCTTCCAGTTTAAGACACTGACTTTTGAATACTTTCAAATTATTAGCCAGATGGTCGTACTGACTTACGAAGATTCCTAGGACCTTCACACTTGTAATTAGGACCTCTGATTTACCCACAGGCCAAAAAGTCACAGTATCCTGTGACCAATCATTTTGGGCATAAATGAACATAGATGGACCATAGATGGTTCCTGTTTAATGTCACTAGTGATCTGGATGATAGGGTAGACTCTACCCTCAGCAAGTTTGCAGATGCTTGAAAATGGAAGGAGTGGCTGATACACCAGATAGTTATGTTGTCATCCAGAGGAACCTTGACAGGATGGAGAAATGAGCCATCAGGAATCTCTTGTAGTTCAACAAGGAGAATTGAAAGTCCTGTATCTGGAAAGAATAATCCCAGGAATCAGTACAGGCTGAGGCCACCCAGCTGGAAAGCAGCATTGCAGAAGAAGACCTGGGGGCCCTGGTACACATCAAGTTGGCGTTGACCCAGCACTAAGACACTGGTGCATCTCTGCTATGAGGAACGGCTAAGGGAACCAGGACTGTTCAGCCTAAAGAAGGCTCATGGGGTATCTTATCAACATATCACAGAATCATTTAGGCTGGAAAAGACCTCAGAGATCATTGAGTCCAACCTATGAACAAACACCACCATGTCAACTAGACCATAACAGTTAGTGTCACGTCCAGTATTTTCTTAAACACCCCTAGGGACAGTGACTCCACCACCGCTATAAACACATGAAGGGAGGTTGCAAAGAGGATGGAGACAGGCGCTTTTCAGTGGTGTTCAGTGACAGAAGCAAAGGCAATGGTCACAAGCTGAAACACAAGGGGTTCCCTCTGAACATCACAAAACATTTTTTTACTGTGAGGGTGACTGAGCACTGGAAGAGATTGCCCAGAGAAGTTGTATAGTCTCTCTTCTTAGAGATATTCGAAAGTCATTTCAACATGGTCTTGGACAACTGGCTCTAGGTGGCCCTGCTTGAGCAGGGTTGGGGCAGAGGTCCCTTTCATCTCAGTCATTCCGTTATTCTGTGACTAAACGCCTGATACAATAAGTATGGTTTACATACTAGCATCCGCAGCATATTTTCAACTTTTCTTTTATTTTGACAGAATGCAAAGTCAACATCGGTTCAATATTTCTACAGATGTGAATAAATCAGTTCGACATTTCTTTAGTTATATTTGCCTGATCAACTCACAGGAAAGGAAATTTCACTGTTACTTTTAATGTGATACTGTCTATATTATAGCACCTAGTACTTGCAAGCACTTCTCAGTGTCCAACATTGAATAATGCTAGGGAGGTCCTGAAAGACTGGATACTGGATATTCACACTATCACATAAAATCAAATAATAGCATAATTTTTACCTTTAGCAGCTAATTGTAGAATCATAGAATGGTCTCAGTTGGAAGGGACCTTAAAGATCATCTAGTTTCAACATCCCTGCTATGGGCAGGACTCACTTTCCACTAGACCAGGTTGCTCAGAACCCCATTCAACTTGGCCTTGAACATTTCTAGAGATGGGGCTTCCACAAGTGCTCCGGGCAAACTGTTCCAATGCCTCACCATACTCACAGTCAAGAATTTCTTCCTAATATCTAACCTGAACCTCCTCTCAATTTGAAGCTGTTCCTGTCGCTACATGCCCTCGTAAAATGTTTCTTGTAGCATTCTTGTAGGCTCCCTTCAGGTACTGGAAGGCTGCAATGAGATCACCTTCCCTTCTCTCAGCATTTCCTCATAGGAGAGGTGCTTCATCCCTCTAATCATCTTGGCGGCTTCCTCTGGAGTGATCAAAACTGAAAAAGTTACTATATTTGAAAAAGCAGGAAAATCTTTTGATAGCACTGTATTTCTTATTCAAATGTACAAATTAGTTGCTTGAAAAAGATACATCATTTTCTTTGATAACATTCTTCCTCATTCACTCCTTCATCCCCCTCTTCTTCCTAAAGAGCAGATTTAGACCAGCTAGCTACATGAAAAGGTCTGTTAGTTTTCAAAGACATCCTGTTCCTCAGTGACAGTAAAGGCTACATGTCTTTTGCAAGGTCCAATTGATAGTTACTTATCTATAGACATTTTTATCCTGTGTTAATAGGAAAGTAAACCCTTATTCTATGAGGAGTTTATATTTTTGCAAAACGTCAATATTTTAAAAATAACTGCCAGTGCTGCACTTTGGAACGGCCATTGGACATTATTACACAGCTATTACAAATTAGGACATTAATGCTGTTTTTCATTTGTGGATGTCTTATAAGCATTGTTTCGTAACACGGAAATAGGAACTGTGGAAACCCAGTCAAATGATATTTTTGACCATTAGAAAAGTAGACCAGCACAGTGAGAATTCAAGGAGTTTTCAAAAAGATTAAAAAGTTGATCTGCTTCTATTCTATTATTATGGCATGCTTATTCCACCATAGGGTACTTAAATGTGGAATGTTCACTGAGCAAAACTGGAATATCAATCCTGGACTCTTGAATATTTTTAGACATCATCTAAGCAGAAAAAAATCATCACTACCACAAAAAAGCACCTTATCCTGGCCTCCTACAACTGTAGACTCCTCTTTCTTGGCCTCTAAACATAGCCTGACAAAGACAATCTGTGGTATCAATAGAAAGACACTTCAGTTCTGGCCTGACGTTGCTAGAAACATGATCTTGATTCAAAGTCAAGTCTGAAGTAAATTCTAAAATTATAAGAGGGCAGTGCTTAATCCCTATATAACAACAAATTCCTGAGATGCCCAAAGTGATGTCACTGCAAGATTTTAGATGTTGCTACTTTTATATCACAGTAATACTAATATTATTATTTTTATAAACTGTAAGAAAACTTCTGTGCTGACAATTTTCAAAATGAATAATAAACACACAGACTCAAGAGCTGCTAATCATGAATAGTTGTCCTTCCAGAAGAATCAAAATTGGTCTTATCCACCACAATGCAACTCTTTCTTGTGGACCCTGTAAATATCCTTGAAAAACAGAAAACTTGGATTATTTTATGGAAATGTGGGAAAACCAAACTGTGAAGGTCCAGAGTTGCAAAAAAGGAAAACCTATGTGGTATTTAACGTTTCATGCCAAGAGGATTTTATCTCATGTCTTTCTCTGACCATAATTTTAGTGGTATTTCTGATACAGGAGCTATCTTCAGACAGATTTCTACTCACTAGAAAAATGTTATATTGATTCTGTGTACATGATTTTGTACACCATATTTTCTGTTAACAGCATCTATTGCTCTTCCTAATAGGAATATATATAAATATAAATTTATTTTTGATGTTACAACACCCTGAGATTAGTTCAGTTGGTTAGAGCATGGTGCCAATAACACTCAGGTTGTGGGTTTGGTCCCTGTATGGGCCATTCATTTAAGAGTTGGACTTCATGATCATTGTGGGTCCCTTCCAACTTGGAATATTCTGTGAAGTCTTCCACCATCAAGCAGCAAATGATCATTTGGGAAATTTGCCACAGTGTAAGAAGGTCACTGGTGATTATTATATGAATCTCTTTGTAGAAACACCCGGCAAACTAGATAAGCAATTTGAAGATTGACAGAGTAAGAATGTATCTAGGAAATGCTTTGCTTAATTCTACCTCTGCTCAATTTTTTACAGGGAAATCTCTAACTGAATTTCTTCAGTGGAATTAATACTGCTAATTTGTTTTGGAGGAAGGGAATAAAAATGTCACTCATGCCCGTAAAGATAAACCTACCATCAGGGCAGAAGAATTTGAATACAGAAGTGAAATAAACCATCTCTCATCCTTCTTAGGGTGCACTTGTGAAAGGGGGCATATCAAGATGTCTGTGATGCAGAGTTTGGAAGAAATAAACTTGTCACTGAGGATGATTGGACGTTGTGTGCAGAAGCTTTAGTGTGTCGAGAAAGTGGAAGTATGTCTCATCGGATTCTATGTCTGCCTAGGAAAATTTAAGGAAGGGAAAGATGCTAACAGGCTGCAAAGTCAGCATTTTCCAGATCAATTCAGGCTGAAGAACATCTAGAAAAACCCCAGAAATTCTGATGAAAGATCAGATTGAAGACTCATCCAATATCTTGGAAAACTAACTGATGAAAACATGCTTGTGTGTGCCTTATCTGACAATGATTTCAAGTTCCCTCAGGCTCAGTGAAATCCTGGGATGTTTTATGATTGTTTACAAACTATATTAACTGACATTTCTTCTTCAGTTTGGTTTCAGATGGGTAATCTGAAGTTTAAGTGATTTGAGGATTTATTTTTAAGGGTATAGGCTATCTGACAGGAATTAGATATGCGTAAGTATGGTCTCACTTATTAATTGTACTAATTCCATCTACATGAAAGGAAGGAAGAAAGGACAGAGAATGTCACTTCTAACCCTAACTCTCCACTATAGAGCAGCTGATAGGAAATGACAGGCACTGCGAGGCCATTATCAGCCACTCTCAGACCTGAAAAACTTCTATGATAATCAGATCATCTAAGACTCAACTTCCCTTTATGATTAAAGGAAATAACACATAAGAAGGAAGAACAGTAAGCTTTCTCTGAGACACAACAGGTCAGCAGTCATCTTCAGAAGACTTTAAAAGACTTTAGAGAGGCCTGTATTATTATGTCTTTTTTACAGATGAGAGACTTAAACATTGAGAGCTTAAATTAATTGCCTGAGCATGATGAAAGCTGATGAAAGAGCAAAACCATCCTGCTTCTTCTCGTCAAGACCACTCTGCCTTCAATTGCCTGTTCCAAATCTAGCCAGACAATGATTAAGAGATGTTTTCCTCTCTTTCTGCCTTGGTCCAGAATATTTTTTGTGATAAAGATATCAAATAACATCAATGTAGAATCCAAGAACTCTTGAAACAGGAGGGTGAGCAGCTCCATTAGCCACATGTCCTTTCTAACCGCCCAGCAGTCCAGATGGTTTCTTTAGAGCTCTTCTAATAAACAATCTCTACAAACATGTTGCAGGGTTGATAATATAGAGATGTTTTTGTTGTTGCTGAGCAGGGCTTGCACAGAGCCAAGGTCTTTTTTGCTTTCTGTACTGCCATGCTGGCAAGGAGGTTGGGGTTGCATGGGAGGTTGGGAGGAGACACAGCTGGGACAGGTGACCCAAACTGACCAAAGGATATTCCATACCATATGATACTATGCTCACTATATAAAGTTGGGGTAAGAAGGAGGAAGGGGAGGAAATTTGGAGTGATGTTCTTTGTCTTCCCAAGTAACCGTTATGTGTGATGAGTCCCTGCTCTCCTGGAGATGGCTGAACACCTGCCTGCACGTGGGAAGCAGTGAATTATTTGCTGTTTTGCCTTGATTGTGTGTGCAGCTTTTCCTTTCCCTCTCAAACTGTCTTTATCTCAACCCATGAATTTTCCAGCTTTTACCCTTCTGATTCTCTCCCCAACCCTGCTGGTGGGGGAATGAGTGAGTAGCTGCATGGGGCTTGGTAACTGGCTGGGGTTAAACCATGACCGTCATGTTAATATCATTAGCAAAGGAGTATACAATTCAGTAACAGAGTAATAGCAACTTACCACTTTTCAAATACTGCAGATGGTCCTTACACTGTATTCCTTTCACAAGGAATGGAACTTTCGAGATGATGATGAATAAATCAGCATAAAAATAAAAGCAGATACCATGTGTTTAGATATGCTGCAATTCTTGAAAATAAGCAATATACTATATACTTATTTTTGTGCATCTGGTACTTTTGTGCAAATTTAACCACGGACTGAGCAGATGAATGTGCTCAATTTTACTTCAGGGGTTATTCAACACTTTGAGGAATTGAATAGATTTGCTCAGTGTTCAATAACCATTCTTCTCCTCCAAAACTGCATTCTATTTAAATCAACTCTTTCCTTCCATTTTTTCCAAACATCTCCTTCAAAATAACTGTGAATTGTTGTCTTATTCACACACTTCATGATGGTTGTTGGACAAAAACTCTTTTAACGCCTTTAAAAAATTAGTCCCTGTTTTTCTCTTCGATCCATCCCCTTTGAGAGAATACTTTGGGCAGGACTTTAGATCTTTTTTTAGGGTCATCAGTGTCATGTAATAAAGAGGCAAGCGACCTATAGAGGTCACTAGAGAGGCATAAGAAATATATGCATCGTATGATGTAGTTACCACTACAGTCAAAGATGACATTAACTCATAGTAATATATTTCATGATTAAAAGAAAATACATGTAATAAAGGAATACCATTTTCAGTGGAAGTTTCCTTCCTGCCTACAGCAGGAAATTCATGTATTCCATAGAGATATTCTAACTAATTGGCTCTCAAGTTTACAAGACAAAAGGGAAGTATGTTTTTTCTGCCTGATTGCCAGAGATTTTATTCAGAGCCCAAGAGAGAAATGTATTTATGTAAGTCATGATCCTGTACATGCTTCCTTGGTGTGCTGTCCAAGACTGATGTAACAAGCTCTGGAAATCTTCACTGAAGAGTAAAATGTGCTAACTGAGATCTGAGATAGCAGCCATCATCTTGACAGTCTGGCAAGCTGCCTAGGAGAATTCCTGAATCTGCTGGGAATCTTTAAAGAGTGAAGGATTTCCTGATGCCTGGCCCAAACCACAAAAGTTAGTTTTTACATAGATTCCAATTTCATTTGTAGCTAGGAACTCACAGAGATGGACCTTGTGTAATAAGAATTACATAGAAAAAAATGTAAAAAATATTTTCTAGGATAATATCACCAAGGTTTTTGTTGACGGTGTCTTGTAAATGGAATACACTTAGTGAAATCCTGTCCTTAAATTGTAGTCACACATTTTTATTGCCTAGCAATCTTATCAGGCAAGACTTGTAAGTAAATTGGTTATGAGTGTTCCTTGGAATACTTCTGTTTTCAGAAGTTGCAATTTCAACTTCTCTGTTTATTCAGTTTTGTTGTACTGGGCACACGTGTAAACAAACAAAAGTCAGGACACCAGCTTGGGATGTTAGAGAGAACAGGATTTCTTCCTAATAAAAATATATTGTTCAGTGCTGTCATACTGAACTGCAGTAGGCTGATGTTAATGAAACTGATCTCCTGGTTTTGTATCTTAGACACCAAATTCCTTCTCCCTCTTAATACACTAATTCCAGAAGTACAGGAATATTATTTGATTATCTAGGGGGGGAAATCCTGGCCCAATCAGGGTCTTTCCCAGGACTGACCGTGAATATCAATGACGTTACTACATTGGCCTGGCTGAGACAAGATTCCGGTGCTCTCTTTTATCTCCTGTTCACAGATTTTTATGGGCTTTCAGACTGCAGAAAAGCCACCTGTCTGGATGACAGGTGAAACAGAAAAATAATGGTCCATTTAGGGAAGCAGTTTCTACAACACTTTTGCAAGGTCATACTTTGTCAAGATTTTAAATAGCAAGTGCTTAAATTTTCTATAATCCCATAGGAAAATTAAAGAACATGATTTTAAAACAGCTGAAATGAGCTGGCACAGTCATTGCCATCAGTTTTCTTTAGACCAGACTTAGTACTACCATCTTGTTTGCTTTGCAAGAACCTATGAAAGTGAAACTATAACATTTTCTGTGAAAGTCTGGGATGAACACTGTAGTTTGTATCTAGTAATAAGCAGTAAACTACTCAAGATTTTGTTTACAAAATAAATGTGTGATTGTTGTGGCATTTGCATTTTCTTTTTCTCTTCTATTTTTACTATTTAAAGTAGTAATTACTTAAAAAAACCATGCAAGCAGCTTTTCTATGCATAAATATTCTAATAGTCCAAATAATAAATATGGATTTGAAGGTAGCCATAATTAAATACTACTGCTAATCTAGAATGCTTCTAGAAAACAGGTAAGGTGGTTTGCAGTGTTTCTAATGGAGAAGCAAAACCATTATCAGTAATTCTGTACAGAACCAAGAGGAATTCCCTTCTACCAGCTTGTAAACCAGTAACATCACAAAACCCACCAAGACTGGTACTTACTTGCAGTGTTAGTCTCAACAGAGACATCAAGGCTTCATTGAACTCAGGTCTTCATCTGTGGCTGAATAACTTTCCAGAGTTGTGGTGGATTTCATGGGCACTAGGAAGCCTTTCACATCTGCTAACCACGTCTGTTCCACAGGCCAACAAGGCATTTTATTTTCCAGTGGTGCAAATCCAACACTAAAATATGTAAAATTCCTGACCACAGCTATAGCTTAATGTAGCCTAAACTCTTTAAACTTCTAATATAAACAGTTCCCCCAGCCATATTTTTCTTCTCTTTCATAAGTGTGGGCTATCCTTGTTGTAATCTAATTTAAATTAAAGACAGAACTGCAACACAGACAGGCTGAAAGGGAAAGGAAAGACAAGATTATCACTAGGAATACACAGGCGACACAGGATGTTACTACAGTGTAAATGCGGACTTTCCTATCAAAGCTCTCAAACAGTGCATCGAGAGTAAGACAAACAGCAGCAGATGTAGAGGAAAAAAAGCCAGACAGTTGTCAGCTTTTTTTCATTTGTGAACATCTTCTCATCACAGAAGGGAAGCAGCAGCTCAGCCTTCATTTATTTTTCCTTTACTCTCTTATTCTCTTAAATGTGGTCAGTCATACCTGGCTAATTTTTGCTACAAGGAATCTAAGAGAAGGATTTACCTGCAGCTGCACTTGAACACCTATACCAGATTAAATAATTTGAAACCTTAAGTAAATTATTTGCTTTAATTAGAATTAAAATAATTACTCATAAATCTGTCTTGCTTTCTAGACTGAGTTTATCTCATTAGTGTAACACAGTTAAAATAAAATTATTCATGGGGGAATAAAGGATGTGACTCCTAACAAAGCTTGGGCCCATAAAATAGCTAAAAGCAGCTTTAAGATGTCGCTGAATGTGAATTCTTGGTGTGATTTAGTGAACAAAAGTAATCTTAAAACTCTGAATGTGCCCCCATCTAAACCTTGTAGTTTAAAAAGAAAAATAATAATAATAAAAAAAGAAGTCTGATCTAGTTTAATACAGAAACTAAGGGTTAGGACGAGCAGTTCAGTACCTGAATACATGCACATACACACAAACTATTGCAGGCTGAAACTTTTTGTGAGAGCAAGTAACTCCCTACTACAATTTACATTATGGTGATGCAGAAGTAGCATTTTAATGTTTTCTATCAAGACTACATGTCTTTTAAAGACATTATTCAAACATAAGATGCATTTTAATATAAGAAAAAAATGCATGAATTGAGTTTACTAGACAAGGCTACAGTGAATTCTCTGGGGATTTTAAAAGTCTATTAATATAAAGCAATTTGCACATTCCCAATGTGCAAAATCCTTGAATTTAAAAAAGGTGATGTTTTCTGAATATATCTGCAGATCAAATAGAAAATATTAGCTGCTTGTGAGGTAAGATTTGGGAGAACAATAGTATTCCACCACAGAAAAAAAGAAAGAAGATAAGCTGAAGGTTTTAAAATCCACACTAACATTTGCCTGCAGCAGAAACAAGCTGTCCTTTTCTGACCGTAAGGCATCAATTGTTTGTTATTGCCTGAATTGATTGTTGATATAAAAGAAAATCCAAATAATCCCACAACAATCTTTAAATACTCTCAATATAAGAGAATAGCCTGGCAACATGTAAGGCTGTATGTAATCATGCCAAGACAGTTCAGCTGGAAGAAAGCATTTATTCCACTCCTACAATTTCTCCAGCCTGCTGTACTGCATTCAAGAAGGCTCTTTCTAAAAAGCCTAATTAAAAAAAAAAAAAAATCCTTTTCCATGACAGCATTTGAGTTTTTAAATAAAAATGTAGGTTGTAAAATAACTCAATTTCACCCAGACAAAGAGAAAATGTTTTATTAAAACAGCTTGAGCATTCCTTCAGCAACTGGGATAGCTCTCTGTCTATGGAAGCTGTCACACCTCTTAGGTATAGCAAGAGGATGACTTTCCACAGGAAGAGTGACTTAGGAAAGAGCAAGCCCTCAGCTTGGTGTCTCCTAGCAGAGTTCCTTGGAAGTGTGAAACCTGTGTTATTGAAATCCACAGCTGACAGTACCAAGTCTGTCAGGAAAAAACAGGTACCCCAGCATGCCCTTCTGGGCAATGTTTCTAACTGGCTGACTCTGAACCCTCCTCTGAAGTATCCCATTCAGGCCTCTCTTGTCCTCATTCACCAGCCAGGACCTGCCATTCTCAGGGGCCAGGCTGGTGATTTGCCCCAGTAAACATCTTGGCCTACAGTCTTGAGTTCACATTTAAGTCTCTTAGCTGTGAAAGCATGGAGAATGAAAAAAGAAAAGGTGATCTTCAAAGAGAGGCAATGCCTCAGAATGGAGGTAGAGAACTAAAAGCCTGCCTTACTGCCACTCTAGCAGATGGTTCAATAACTAGTGAAATTGCTTCTCAGTGCTTGGGGACTCCCTATTGCAGTATAGTATATGTGTTGCTTTGCTATATTTAACCCACTCCTATATTCCTAATGAATTGTTGCATCTGCCTGAAACAATTCAGAGTCCTTGATGAAATCTTTCCCTTTTTCTCCCCACCAAAACAAAGCAATAGTTTATTTTCCTTTCTCAGGACAATTCCTGATTATTTTTTTTCCCCCCTCTGGATACTTTTCTTCATGTTAATCTCTATGAAAAGAGACATGAAGCACTTAACTGTTCCAGTCCTCGGAATGGCTGCAAGCCAGGTTGACAACTGACAACATCTCATAAAGATATAAGTAAGTAATGAGATTTGTTTTGGCAATTCAGCAACATTCCTAAAGCATGTGACTTGTGGGAATGTAAAGTTGTGTCACTGAGGGAGGCATCAAATAGACACAACCATCTTTAGTGAATGAAACAATCAGGTTCCTTTATCGCAGGAATTGCTGTTCTGTTCCATTTCCAAATCTAAATAGAGATAATTAAATTCATACCTTTTCAGATTAATACAGCTGGCCAGATCTTCTTGTAATTTAGACATATCTGGTCTGTACTCTGCTCTGTCTGTTACCAGGCTGGAATGCTAAAGCACAGTGAAAGGACCATTCATAACACTGCCAGCTGGATGAGAAATACATCAGGCACAAAAGAAAAGGGGAAGTATGTTGGAGGTGCAGAGGTTTCCCTGCCATGTCACATCAGGCTATGTAGTTGCTGAAATGTAAAAAGAAACTAAGCAGCCACGACAATTGCAAAACAACAGTCTGATATTGTTAGGATGTCTGCTTTAAAATACGCTATTAAAAGACAGCATTGCCTTTTCATGATTCGACACAATTTTTCTATTTGGTACATAATGTAAAAACTGGTCAGGACAGTATTAGTATCCAGCAATTTATTTAATATTTAGGCATTATTTGGTTCACATTAGTTTTAATATGAATAATGTTTCATTCCACTGTGAGTCTGAGAAACTTTCAGCATGAACAAGATATGTGTATTGGTATTTTTGTTGACATATTCTACCTAACAAGCTGTTTTTCGGATCTCATTTTTTCTTATACATAACAAAAATTATCGAATTCTGAAATATACTTCACTGAACCCCCCCACTGTAGATGAGCGATGATAAGAGGACAGTAAGCAGTCTTTCTTTCTACTGGTAATTTTATCATTTTATTACCCTGTATATGCTTAATTTAATCTATTTTAACAACACAACAATAGAATAATGCAGGTGTTTTGAGAAAATTAGGCAAATATACGAGCTTTTGATACTTTATTATATTTTTCAAACTAAAGCCATGGAACAGTTCCAACATATCTAAAAATATCACTGCAAAACTTACTGATTTGGTATATATTATAGGCAAAAAGTGTGAAACTAGTAATGGTCTAAAAAGAAAATATAAGGAGAAATCTTTTAGATCATATAATGACATATGCTATGGCAGCAAAATATTATTTTACAGAACAAAATTACTTACTGTGGGAGGTCATTCCCTATAAAGACAACTTTAATCATAGTGTGGCTAAATGATTCTTAGCTGTAATCAACCAAAAGGAATAAAGTCAAATTACTTGATTTATTTCAAATATAACTGAGTCTTCTTCAAAATATATCAGTATCAACCCAATAGTTTTTTTCTAAATGTCTACATTTCATGGTTTGTTGTTTTTTTATAACTGTTAGCAAACTTCTTACCAATTGACCCTGGCTATTATCTTGACTAACACAAAATTACTGACTAAAAGAAAAAATTTTGTTCATCTCTGCCTGTTTTAGTCTCATGGAAAAAAAAAAAAAAGTTGCTGAAATGTAAATACTTAAGTATTAATTATATTAGGCTTAGGAATTTATGAACTGACTGTCTGTTAAAATAAGCATGCACTACCCATCTAAGTTACTTGAAAAATGTATAGCAGTACTTTGCCAAACTAATTTTATCTGAATTTGGATTTTAAAAAAAATATAATGGATAGTGACTGAGTACTACTCATCAACATTTTCGATGAGCAACAGTATATTCATCAGCCTGCTAGAAAATACACAAATGAACCTACTGCAGTTCTGGTTTTCTAGATTTGCCTTATGTAATGCTCAAACTATAGTGAAACACAGTTAATTGCAACCTGAAAATTATTCTTAACTTTGTCTCTTGAAATCCATCTTTAACTTCTCCCATTTTACTGTAAGGTAACTTAGAATTATATTAATTTCAATGATTTTGTATCACAAAATTCTTTACTGAATCAAGTTATGAAGAAACAGAAGAATTCCAGGTGGATCTGACAAAGGAATGGACCCAGTGTCCCAGAGATTCTAACACCTCACCAAAAGATGAAAGTAACTCATTATGTGCCCAGCTGTAATTTATATCCTGTGATGAAGAAACAAGATGAGGTAAATCAGATCTCTTTTGCACAGTTCATTTTGAACTGAGATTGCATGAACATGAATATCCATTTGTGAAACGATGTGAATAAAGAATGAATGTTGAATCAAGCACTTGGGAAGACAAGTCATGATTGGAGCTATTTCAAGACATGAGGAAGTGAAGAAACTGTGCAAGAAGAGGGAGAAGTATGTATGTATTTATATGTAACTACTATGACATTCGCATAAAAAATAGGAAAAAATGTTCATCACTAAGAGTTTTCAAATACACTTTTTTGCCAAGAAATAAGAGTATTTTTAAATATCCTTTCTAAGCCTATGGTATCTTTTTCCCATCACCTAGAAGAAAACAGTGAATAGATACTTTAATTCTATGTGTCATAATATTATAAAACCTACTGAATCTACATGACTCATTAGCACACTGCTTAGTTCTCAGAAGCAGATTCTTGATCGTGACAATCCTGCTTATGATAAGTAATATGGAATTTTGATAAAAGCCTATACACTGGAACCTTCAGTAAATAATCTAAACAATACATGTAAGAGAACAAATCACTTGACATTTACTTGGAAATGTGGCCCATTTTATTTTAACTGAAAAGCATTCATTATACAGTGCAAACAGTTCTTTGGTAAATTTACTGATTAAAATAACAACAACACTGACTTTGTTTTAGGTAACATTAAAAAAAAGAAAATAAATATGTAAAATTTGCAACATAGTACAGCAATATTCTCACAGTGGATACTGAGGAAATGGTCAGCTAACCATTGGCCACTGTTTCAGAAATGTTAAAATCAACGCTGATTCTACAGACACTGCAATAAAACTGAACTACTACAATCCATGACAGATAACATTTTAAACTGTGGATAAAGATCTGTTTCTCCTGGTTTATAAACACATGGATGGCAAAAAATAACTCAATATTACACTTGTTACACTTGTTTAAGCATATCCAGGCTCCTAAGTCCATTTTATATACCATATGAATAAACAGTGACCAACGAAGAAAACCTCCTACTTTACTCTGGAGGCTGGAGAAAAGAAACAATCAGATATAAGGTACTATTTTAAAATGTATAAATAGAAAGTCTCTTCTCCTATTAGCAGAAATATCGAGAAAGTTTATTTAATATAATATTGGAAAAAAAAGAATGCAAGTAGTAACCAACTGGATGTATTACTGCCTTACTTAACTGTTTAGACAGCTAAATTATATTTGGGTTAGCTCTGCAATCCTTTCTCTTTGAGGAATTTCTGCTATAGGTCAATGGGAGTTCCATCTGAGTTGGAATTACAGGGCGAGACATGTGGTTTGGACTCTCAACAAAAGTCAACAAAATACTGGAGTATCAAAGAAATACAGGGATGACAAACTCTAGGAACCATATGATACTCAAACATGCTCGCCACACACAATTTCTAGATGTATTAACATAGAAAATTACATAAATCAAAAGGTTGTATATAAAATCAATTAAAATATTATTAAAAATATAAATTGTAGTTCCATGTGTACCACACACCTTTAACACAGCACTCACATGTACATATTGCTTCTACCGTAGCATGAAACAAGTTTCTGTAGAAAGCTTTAAAGATATACCAAAGTTTGAATGTGTGTCATGGTAACAGTTTATCAAATTAGAAATTATTAATGTTAGTAATCAGAGAAATTATGTGCCAAAATATGGTAGTGGATTTCATATTGCCATCCTAGGTTAGTTATTAGACATGTTCTACCATGTAATAATTAAGTATTCAGTCTGCTTGCATAATGTGAAATATTTAACATATGGATGTTTACTTTTGTGCACATTTCTTTGATACCCAAATCTCTGTCCCCTAAATTTTAATACTAAACTTGGAAGTCAGTGACTGAAGAGCAGCTCTGGTTCTAGCTAGTCCTGACTTAGGACTAAATGACAGAGCCAGAAACTCTAAGTATTCAGGTGAAAGAATCAATTCTGAATAAACACAGAAATGAGCTGTAAAATGAGGTATGATAGTTGTCCTTCACTCAATATAATTCCTGGTCAAAATATGAAGTTTGCCTTCTAAAAATACACAACTTTGAAATGCTAGTGTACACATATACTCTATAACATTAAACATTTATTAAATGGGAAATAAAGTCCATTGGTAGACTATTTTTAACATGAAAGATAAAAATATTGAGGTAAAAATATATATGCATTAGATGAAACTCGAAAAAAAAAAAAAAGACCTTGTCAAAAAAAGTAGTCAATTCACAATTAATTATGCTGCTTGATTTTGATTTTTCTTTTTTTTTTTCAACAAACAGTGCCACAATATAATTAGGAACATATGTCTATTGACAATATGCACAATGAATCAGTAGGAATCTTTTTACAGAAAACGGTTTTTGACATTTTTTCACATTCTCAAAACAGGGCCATACAATTATGTGAGCTGATCTGAGATCAAAAGAAGTATGCTGGACTGGATGGCTATGTTACAATGATTCAAAATAAATGAAACACAAAGAAAAAATGTTGCCAAGCAATTACATGTTTTGACAAAAAAGGATTATATTCATTTTTAAGATCAAACGCTACTCTGTCATGTATGTTTCCCTAGAATGAGGAAAACCGTCATTTACATGTATAATATACATTCAGTTGCATTTTGGATCTTCCAATTACATTTATTTGTATTTCCTTACTATTTCTAGCGCTTTTTTCCCCAAAAAATTTTGATTACTTTTGCTCCTTGAATTAAGAAAAGGATTTGAAAGATGTCATGTAGTTTAATTTTTTTCCTTGCTGGTCCAGATGCAGAAACAGTAGTGTGAATTTCCATGCACTGATGTTTGCAGGAAGTGGCCCAACACAGCATTGCTTCGGGCACAGTGACCTCATGTTTTCCTTTTCTCTGCATCTTACTAAATAACAACAAAGAGCTAAATATCAAGTCAGACTGGTACTAAAAATGGACAGTAAACTTTCAATGCTGCTAATTAAAGATAGGAAAAAAAGTATTCATTTTAAACTAAGTCCTAAGCCCAGTCATTTTGGGTACCTAAAACTACCTGACAGTGTTCTTTTAAAGTAGCACCAGTTTGAGTTTGTCTAACCTGAGAAGTATAACACACAATTAACTTTGACCTGTTTGCTAATTTCCCTTTCATTAATTTTTGCATTGTGATTAACCTTCACGGGCAGAAAATAAAATGATACATTAAGTTATACTGTTACAGCACCATTAGAATATTGTAAATCTTGATTTCTTGCTGTTGTTAAGACTGTAGTTACCTGGTTTTGCCATCAGCAGGCACTGATATGAATTGAGGAATATGCACCCTAAATTCTGAAAATGCAGACTTATGGCTTCTTTTTATTAATGTTTTGTTGTAAGCAGACTGGACAGCAATCTCCTTTAACCTTCACAGGCGCTTCGCAGTCAGCCGGTGGGCATGATTCTACAAAACAGGTAATCTGACCAACCTGTGCCAGGAGAAATATAACAAAACCAAACCACTCTGAGCTACATGTTCCAAACAAGAAATACATTTTTCATATTATTCATTCTCTTTTAAGATCCTGACTATTATGATTAACTCCACATAATGTTTCAGTATAATCTATTGACATGTGTAAGGTGCTCTTTGTACTACCATGTCTCTTTAATGAAGTAGCATATACCCTTTTATCTAACATTAAAGTGCTACTGGGGTACCAAGCACTAACATATTTAATTACCTTTCTAAAAATTTTACTAGGATAAAAGAAAATTAAAATCTAGCAATAAGTCAGATGAGCTTTTACTGATTTTTATGCATTTTAGTAGACTTTTTCAGGAAATGTCTCACTTTGCAGTTAATTTTTCCCCATATAACTATATATTAATGAAAATGGAAATATAATGAATATAGATAAAGGCTGGATTGAAAAACAGTGTCAAGGGCAGAGATATCTGAAAATATAATTTTCTGCACAAAGTAATTGAAGATCCGTCAAAAACAATTAGCGAATATTACCCAGAAATTAGCAGGCACAAAACTGGGACTGCTGTTTTAGAAGTAGAAATTAACATAATTTCTATCTCAAAATGAATTTCCAGATACTTACTTTGCATTCACACACAGTACAAGGGTCCCTTTTCCAGGTTTCATTGCTGGAATATGATTTACCCTCTTCATCAGTGCAATCAGAATTACTGAGGCGTGATTCAAGCTTTTTTATCTGAAAACATTAAAAAAAGTTAATAACAGTCAAATAAAGGCTTTATTTGTGCAAGGTATTCCGTCTTTGCTCTTATACTACATAATACATGTTAAATACTCGTCTGGGTTTTTCTTCTCACTACTTAGTTTTCATAATGCTAAAAAACTAGAAACAAGTAATATGGAGTCAGTCTTTCAAAAGCTAACAGAAAATATATCTTTCCTACCACTGAAATAGTCAGCTAGAGCATACAAAGAGAACAAAACTACATGTGCTATATATGGAAAATTTAAGCTGTCAAAAATGTTTTGAAAAGGAGTTGATTGTTTTTTTAAAAAAAAATCACCTTAATTAAAAGTGTTTGCTTTGATTATTTACTATCTCCTGTATGTTGTACATTTTTAAAATGGAATTCCACTATGGCTTAATAAAGAGTTTACTAGTGATCTAAGTCTTAACAATATTTATAGCTGTAGTCTGGCATATTACTTCTTATGAAGTCTACATTTCAATCATAGCTTTACATAGACTGTATACATTTCAAATAAGAAAAAACACAAAAAATTTTAGAGAAAGACTAATTTCATGTTTAGTACACAATGGTTACACAAGGCTTCAGGTTCAAAAGTCAAGAGGATCTAGTTGTAGAGTACTTCAGTATGATTTCAAAAGAACATAGAAATAAAGAATAATAACACACCATGTTCTGTCTTGTTTTCTGTTTGAGATACTATGTGGTGGATTTTGGCCACAAGGGATGTCCAAATATTAAAAATATAATACGAGTGATGATAGGAACACATTATGAATTAAATCTACAATTAGACACTGTTCATTACAGCATCTTACCTGATTTCTGAGGCTTGAAATAGTTTTTTGCATTTCCAAAACAAATTCTTTGAAGTCATTCACCGCAGGTACATTTCTATTTTCATTAGATGCTGATGTGGCATTACGAAAAAATTTACTCTGTTTCACAGAACTGCAACAAATTAATGCCAAGTCAGGATATTCATCTAACTCATTTTTATTTGGCTAGTTATTTTGGAACACCTAGCAAAAATGTAAAAGAAGAGCAACCAACAAATGCAGGAACAGTATGAACCACAACAGCATGCAAGACCCACTGGTGCTGAAGACAGACTCAGGACAGGTGAGCTCTGGATTATTGTTAATATCATCAGCAACAGGGAATTTCTTCTACTTAGAAAAATTATGTATTTCGTACAGGGGTACACTCAAAGTTGTCATCAGTGACACTGTAGAGCATCACCTTAAATTCACTTTTGAGCCTCGAATACGAAAGCAGACAAAGGGAAAGAGTCTTAAAAAGTGTTCCTTCCAAATATGAAATTCACATTTCACATTCGGAACCACAGTTTCTTCCTCTATATGCTCATTAGGACAATGTATATTTAAAGACATATGACTTTGAAAAGAAAAAAGTTGGTTTTCATAAATAAATCAGAAATGCATCTAAATATGAGCTGTATCCCATTTTAACTAACATTTGTACTGCAGTACACAAAATATAAAGTCTTTTGTCTGTAGCACTTTTCAGGTGATATCTCTTAACAGATGTACAAGCCTAAATTGTGTTAATCCATTCAATCTGTTGATGAGAAGGAGCAATCAAAGGAATTGTCCATAAATAATAATGTATTATCTAGCACCACTTAACAAAACATGCATTCAAAACCAAGGATAACACTAATTTTTAAGTCACTTATTACATTAAGATCCTTGAATCTATACAAGCATTCCTATTTTGTTAACATGTCATCTCCGGTGCTAAGGGATACCCCAAAGAAAGAACAGGCAAAGAATTTCCCATATAAAAAGGGATCATGATTTATAATCTTTCTGCATAAATTAAAGCAGCACTTACTGGCAGGAGTTCAAGCTACTTAGTTTCCATAGTTTTTCATCTAAATTAAAGAAAAAGAACTCTAAACAACATAACATGCCAAAAATTCAAGTAAACCAGCTGCTATTGTATAACAAAATGTTTAATCTTCCCCACCTGCTCAAGTTATTGAAAACAAGAAGGAAAAAAAGAAAGGAGAAAAAGAATCTTCTCACCACACATGCAATATAAATACAATGAGTAAGAGAACTGATGGAAACATTAAAGACAGGTTGTTTTAGTTTTATTTATGTTACAAATAAAGCATTGTAAATTTCCTATTTTGTATTCCTAATTAGTAATTGGACTGTTGCAGATTTCCGAAGCACAGTGAAACAGCAAGCTAACAGAACAAGCTGCTACTCAGATACAAGTGTTTATTTTTTCTTGTTTTCATTTTTATTTAATTTAACCCTTTTGCAGTTTTAGAACTATGGAACTAGCATCCTTAAAAAGTGAATTGCTGTTCTGTAAATTTTAAAACTTCTACCAGTTCACTTGAAAAGACTGGCAAAGCATCCTTCTTTAATTATTACTTCAAAGGAACCTTTATTTTCATATTATCTACAAGCCAGCTTATACTTAGCTGTTGTCTTCTCTTGTCTAAAATCTTAAACACATAAAGGCTCTGTTATTTCAGGACAGATTCCTATCAATTAAGTGAAATATAATGGTGGTGTTTCTTCAAGTGCTATACACACGAGTATTTGAAATTGCTGAAATACATTTACCTGTCTATGCATCTGTCTAGATGCTTTCCTTGCCAGAGTAGGTAGACTTTGCCTGGTCATCATCATCATCAGTCAAGTACATAATTTTATTTGCTAAAAGAATGTATGCTAAATGGAAAGCGTTATAATTCAAATGAGCTCATCATAAAGGATCTTCACAAGAAATGCTTGGTCTGAGCAGAAATCATTTCATGTCACTAATTCACAGGTAAATTTTGATAATCTGGAAAGGGTGAGGACCCTGTGAAGCTGACAATTTGTGACCAACATTGCGATTTACTTTCCCGCTACAGTATTTTTAGGATTAGGGAGTTATAAACAATATTGTCTGAACAATACTGTTCTCCTTTCCTGCTCCGACTATTTTGGTACCAGAAGCCATCCTTACCATTATTACAAATTTTTAAGCCAGTGTGATCAAGACTTGGTTTTCTCCATTTTTACAGGAGGAACTAGAAGCTCCAAAGAGGAAATGAAATAAGTTAGTTTGGTTACTGCCGGCACAGTAGGAATGAGGGATCTCAAATTTTTTAATGAAAAGTGCAGAAAGAATGGAAGCACTATTCTGTGTCACTCACAAAGAGTCTTAGACAAATTTGAGCTTGAAAAAAAGTGGATTATTGTTAGTAGAGATGCAGAAGTGTCAGAATTAAATACATCAATCATAAACTTGAAAAAGCAGGCACTGGAAAAAAGTGGTAAGCACTTAGAAAGAAATGATTCAGTTTCATTCCATTTTGAAAACAAATGGCATTTTATATTTCTTTAAAAAAAAACACAACCAACTCACCTTACTGTTTTGGACATTTTCATTTTCTTCAGGGGCTTGTCCTCCTGAAAGCTGTAGTCAAGAGAACGTCTTCCCCGAAAGTGATATGAAAATGCATTAAACTGTCCTCTAGTTCTACAGTCTGAAATTAGACAAGACATTGCATATTATAAGCTACTGTATATTTCATCAGTTATAATATTAATATGGTTTTGCAGTGTCTTCTGAATTCGTAAAGGCAAGTCACACATTCAAGTCTGATCCCTCTGGAATCAGTTGATGGCAGATAAATACGTCTCAGTGTTACAACATTTAAGCTAGCTGGATGCAGAGAATTTGATTATTCACAGACCAGTTTTTTAGAAACAAAGGAATAAACCCTATTTTTACAAACCTATCCAGTACTACTTTAACTATTCTTTTCCACTTCTGAAATTTCCATGCTCTTGGGTTTTAATTATTTTCTGCTTTTCAAAAGGGGCAGTTACATATGAAGAAAAAAATGACAGAAAAACCACTCTTTGCCTTCCTCATCTATCCCAGGCATTATTACTTATTTTTGGCATCTGAAAGAGAATTTATAATTAAATCCTGGAGAATATTTGTAGACACACTTTTTAGGTTGACCAGCCCCATTTCCAAATTTCAGGAATTTGAAGGTATCACCAGACCCTAAAGCTCTTTCCACCACAGAGTGAAAATCTCAAGCCTGAGAACAAGCTACGGCAGAAATCTTCTCCTAAGATTCCAAGAGGACGCCTTAACAGGATGAAGTATATCTTTCCTTCAGTTCATTTTACTTTGCCTTCCAAACACAGTAAGTATTTGGAAGGACTCCCATTTAAAAAAATAAAAAGAAAACAAAGCAAAACTGCAACAGCACTTCTGGACAATGGAAGACAATGAGAAAAAAGAAGTTTTCATTTCTGTTCACAGAAGCTTTAAAGCTAAAAGTCACAATGGGCCAAGCTGAAGCAGGAACCAACAGCATGATCAACTGTTAAAAGAAGAGTCTGTTAAAACAGAAGGGAAAACTGAAATACAGGATGCCATGGATGTATCCCAGCTAAGTCTGGTATTAGCAGAATGAGGCATGAAAGCAATTGAACTTGGAAGGAGCAATTTTCCGTTTCTCCTAATTTGCACCAAAACAAATTAGTTCAGAAAGTCAATAATATTTATAAAGTATTTTTCTGAATTTTGAATACCTAAAGTATTAACAAAAATTATTGCAGAAGGTTCAAGTCAATAAACAAGCTTCTGTTGAACTGAGCAACTTGAATAACAAATGTAAAGTTACTCAGATTATACAAAAATAAGTATCTTGAACTACTTTTAATTACACTGGATTTAAATTAGACTATTACAATTACCCTGTTAGGAAAAACTTATGTTTGCCCATGGCTTAACATAACTTAGGACAGAAAAAAAAAGTTGAATGACAAAAAAATGGAAGTACCGATTGAATTTCAGTTCAAAAACAATACCTACAGATCATTCTTGAACACAGGTTATCCAGAATTATCCTTCCCTTTTCTTTCCTTACAGTTCTTTAATAAATTCATTACCTTCCTGTTACAACAGCACCACCAAAGAACTAGATGGTATTTGCTGCCAACATATTGTTCATTCTTTATATGTATTCTGCTGTTTCTCACATAATCTTCTTGCTGCCCACTCAGAAATGAAGCACTTTCAGACGGGAACAGACTAATGTGTCTGTTAGATGCTTTGGATGAAGGCATTTTAGAACACCCTTAGACACTCCTATACTTAGTATGATGAGAAAAAGGGTCACACTCTGTAGGGAGAAAGAACTAGTTTTGGTCAGAGGAATTCTTTTCTTAGAGCAATGTGTTGCTTAAAGTTTTCCTGAGTGTCACAAAAACTTTAGTTTCTCTTGGAAGCAATATGTGAAAGGTTTCTGCTATCCTCCTTTGTTTAATAACTGCCAAGGTCATCTTGCATAATATAGATAATTTTTTTGGTACAATAACACAATGGCCCATTGTTTTTTTTATTCCTATGTTGATTTTTAGAAACAAAGGTCTAAAATCCTGGGAAGGTTTAATCACCTTAGGCCAGTAAATATGAGAACCATATGTTCAGTGACAGCTTTAAGTACACAAACCTGACTTTCTGTGTTTTTTAAAGACTCATATATGTCTTGCCAAATTAACAACTCTCGTTCTTGATTTCTGTTTCAGGTACAAAAAAGAGGATTGCCACTGCTGAGAGGTGCAGGACAGAATGCTTTAGCTTTCAGAAAGCCTAACCCAAGAAACTTACCTCTTACATAGTTTTTAAAATTATTTTTAATGAAGAATACTTTAGCAATAGCAGTAAATAAGAAAAATAAATGTAAAATTCTCCCCTTTTTTAAGCCTACCTAAAATGTCAAATTAGCAATACCCATTCCAAATTATTTTCTGCAGAAAAAGTGAATGTTTAAAAGAAACATAAGGTATTGTTATACTGCTTGTGTTAAGATGTGTCCATTTACAGAATTACAGAACCATTTAGGTCGGAAAAGACCTCAAAATCATCAAGTCCAACCTTTGACCTTGTCAACTAGACCACGGCACTAAGTGCCACGTCCAATTGTTTCTTGAACACCTGAAGGGAATGGTGACTTCATCACCTCCCTCGGCAGTCCATTCCAATGTTTAACAGCCCTTTCCATAAAGAAACTGGCATTTCCATCTGTATGAGAATGCCCTGTTTCCCACAAGGTTTTGAAAATACACCTATATTGTGAACTGGATAATAAACCCCCTGACATTCAGAATTACTGAACATTCTTAAATTCCCTGCAAATGACTTCTCAAAATCTGGGCCATGGAGATTTAATCTAACAGTAGATTCTAACTAAAACAACTTGAGAGACTAAAGAAAAGTGAAGAAAAGCACCTATAAATATCTATTTGATAACAGTTCGATACTCTGAGATTTACTGTAGTGAACTAAGTTGCTATAACTGCAAACATTTGTATATATCTGAACACCTGTACTGATGCCAGTGGGAGCAGTAAAATGGAGGAGAAACACTGAAAATGGTTGATGTAAAAGTATTTTTTGAGCAGATGTTTTCATAAAGCAGTCACCAAAAAACTGCACAATATAGGAAAATGACTTCTCATATGAAATGAAGCCCTAACTCAAAATAGCTAGTTTTGTTATTGCTAAACAGGCCTCATCCCTTCACATCACCCTGCATCTCTAAATTTCTCCTGTTGAATAAGACTTTCTAACAAATGACAAATTAAACTCAGGCAAAATAATGTAATATCATGGTCTAAAATCCAACAGTAATTTGCTCAGATTGGAACAGATGTATTTTGTATAAACATTTCTTAAACATCTCAGGAAAAAAACAGCATAGAAGACACCATCTTTAAATGTAAAGTTAAATGTAAAAAGATACATTTGAATGTAGAAAGCCAAAAAAAAATACGAACTGAGCAAAGCAAACAAGATTTGTGTAAACAGAAAACGTTTTCATAAATTGAAAAAAAAAAAGAGGCATAAATTGCATCCTTTTGGTATTTTGAGGAGTTCTTGGTGAACAATTTCCATTGTCACAAAAGAATTTGCAGTCTCACACTAAGTGTGCTGGTAACATTTTAAAATGTTATTTCCACTAAATTCCACAGAATATAGTGCTTAGTTTTTTTAGGTTTTTTCAGGTTTTTTTCACTGAAGATGAAAAGGAATAATGAAAAGGGCATAATAAGAGGTAATGTGGCCAGTAGAGAAGCAATAGACAGCATAATTGTTGGTCTCATCCTAAAATACAGGAGTTCATAAATATAGGCCTAATCTGCTAAAAGACCACGTACAAATGCATTCAGATTAAGAATGTGTCTTAATTCTTCTAATTAAATTCCGTGAGATTTAAACACATCTAATCAGAATTTATATAAGGTTGTATTCCTTATTCTGAAAAGAGAATTTGTACTTCAGTGGACCCCCTACTTTTTGCCATCATAAACTAGTAATTCTGTTGTAGGATTTTTTAATTGAAACCTAAAATTTTGTTATTATAAAGAGGAATAATGCTTTGCTTTATAAGAAATATATACTAGCTTTACTTAAGAAATCTACAAGGTAGCTTTTGGTAACTAAGAAGTTTTTCTATTCTTCATGGAAAGGTATTTTTACTTTAACAAAACAATAAAGATAACAAAAACAGATGTGTTTCAAACCAGGCTGGAACAGCTGAACATATGGGTCACTTATGAAACATACATAAAGTACAATGAACAGTATTCTGCACTCAAAATTTTAACCTAGGATAATTTTAACTATAAAACAATTAGGAGCATTTTAAATGTGGAGAATGGTTTATCTTTTTCTTTTAAATAATAAACAATAATAAATTCAAAGAAACAAACCCCCACAATGTATACAACTCAAAGTAAGTGCTATTCCTGAGTGTATGCCCCCCACCTCAGAGGAGTGGTGAGTCCCTAGTGCCATGGAAGGAAAAAATTTTTTTTAATTAATTGCTTAAACTGGATTCCCACAGAAAACATCAGTCATTAACCCATGCAAGAAAATAGTTTAAGCCATGCACACTTTGCATTTTCCTCATTAATCTCTGCAAGGCTTCAAGAGTTCAGAAGAAGGGGATAAATATAGGCAATTTTTTAAAGAACATTAATTATTCTCTCTTTCTTCGGCTTTGCAGTTGCCTGACTGTACTGCATCCAGTAGTACTCTCTGGTAGCAACATTCTTAAATGAAAATACAAGCTAGGTTGTTGAACAGATGAATACTCTAAAGGCTTTCCAAAGATAACATCTGCTCTAAAAGACTTAGTGATAACAAAACATTTAGAGAATCAACACATAATTTATCAGAACAGTTTTACTATTTTTCCAAATTGATAAAAAACTGTATTTTTGAAACTGCCTGTCAAGCTTCATGAGCCATGCCAAAGTGAACTTACCCTGAACTGGCAGAATATTTTCCATTTACAGTAAAGCAACTGAAGAGTGATAATTGATTTTCTCTCAATTCTGGCACATGTCAGGGATTTTTAAAAGAAATTCTGGAAGACTTTATATTAAAATTGCAATATGCAATTTTAAGCTGTTATCATTATTTTGGGAATGGCAAACCTGGTAAATATTGTTTAAAAAAAATTGAAAAGCCTTCAAAAAAAAAAAGCTATAAAAATTAGAGTAAGGCCTAAAAGAAATTATATTTGGGGGATATTGTACAAGATTTAACTGAAATCTAAAGTATTTATTTCTGCTAGTCTCACACAGATAACTTATATTTTGAACTGAGTCTTCCAAGGAAGAATTTTTGTAGAGAGTTGCTACACATTTAAAGTCCCTGCTTGAATCTTCCTATTGCCACCAAGTGAGGGTGATTGCCGACAATGAAATAAAAGCACAGAGCGTCCAGCACTTTTTCCCACATCCTCTCCATGGGAGGGGGCACTGCTTTAAGGTGTGTGCAGCCATGGGATCAGGCGTGGCAGGGAAGACCAGATACCGTATGTGAGATCCTGGATCCAATTCTCACTGAATTATTGATATGGGTTGGAACCAACTCACGGTGAGTGTGCATGTGCATGTGGAGCAGGGCTGGGCTGGACCTGCAGGTCCATGGCAGCGCTGGAAGGCCTGCACGTAGGGCCTGTGCTGAGGGCACAGGGCAGAGCTGAAGGCAAGACCTGCTGCCCATGCAGAGCACATGGTAGAGCTGGAGCCTGTGTAACTGGGCTGTCAGTCAAGGCAGAGATGCCTGGCAGCCTGCCCACACCACACCCCCTGGAGCCTGTGACTGGCTACAGCACAACTCACTCTGGCCTGGAAAGCACTGACCGGATATCCTGCCTGGGAGGGAAAATTGAACTCTATAAATACACAAGACTCCATGTGGTCTCTCTCTCCTCCCTCCTCCTCAATGGACATCATGTGAACCATCAAATCTTATCAGTAACTATTTTCTCCTCTCTTTCCTCTCTCTCCTTCTCTCTTTCTTTATTCCTTTTAATCTTTTTTCTTCTGTTACTCTTTTTCTTCTCTTATGGGTAACTTAAAACCAATGAATTGTGTTTTACTAAAGCTGGTATACTGATTGTTTTTAGTGGGCATTTCCTGTGGAATGGGTCTTTGTGCTGAATGTTTTAGTGAAATGCTTTTTTCTTGGTTGTATTTTACTGCTGTAAAAACCTTTTGCCAAAATATCTTATTTTTCTCACAATATTAAAAAGAATTTCTCTTAGAGAAGAGTGTATGACTCTTTCTCTGGACACTAATTAGAGGTTATAACAAACCAAAAGGCTTCTAAAAAGTCTTAAATAAAAATGTAACCATTCTGGGCAGTTCATAGTTTCATCAGGAGTGCAACATTTTTAAAATGGCGACGAAGGTGGGATTAATCTCAAAAAGCAAAGAAAAATTTATTTTTGTTAAATTATGTCAGCTTCTGGCCAATGTTTCAACACTTGCATTAAATATTGGAAACATTTTTTTTCTCTTCTCATTTTAACTTTTCCTAGCCCTCAGAAACAATGCTGAGGAACAACTGGCAAAATTTGGTATTTTCAGCAAAAAAATAGAGTTTTGGCAAAAGAAAATAAACCCCTTGCAAAAAGCAGTTTTTGCCAGGAGAAAAATAAAAAAAACCCCAAACTTTTTGCCAAAATATCTTATTTTTCTTGCTAAATTAAAAAGAAATTGTCTTGGAGAAGAGGGTATGACTCTTTCTCTGGACGCTAACTAGAGGTTATAACGAACCAAAAGGCTTTTTAAAAGTCTTAAATAAAAATATAACCGCTCTGGGCAGTTTATAGCTTAATCTGGAGTGTAACATCACATGAACTGATACAAGAACAAGACGGATTAAAAGGGAGAGCTGTGCCTGCCATAGCTCTCTTGCTGTTTAACGTGGACCCATTGCAGATGCTCTGTCAGCTCCCTGCTGCCTGGAATTACCGTGTTTCAACTGCCACAGTGGCTCTTTTTTCTATCCAGCATTCTGACAAGGACCTGCCTGCAGGGATTCAGGAAACCTCTGCCTGGCTTCCATAGCCTCCACGTTGGCTTGCTGCTGCAGATCCAGCTGGGCTTGCCAGCGCCGTGCATCTACCAGTGCAGCAACAACTTCAGCAGCTCTGGCACGGCTCTGCCACTTCCTACTTGCTATGGCCATCTGCCTTGCATGGTACTGCCTTACCATCCTGACCTGCTGATTTCCCACGCCCACCAGACCCACATAACCCTCCCTGCAGACCCCGTGTACACCTGCCCACAGCCATGGCAGCTGACAGAGCTGGAGCCAAGCGGAACATCTGCTGCCACCACGCACCAGCTCCTGCAGCCCCCAGAGCACCCACCACTGCCAGGAAAGCCTGACAGTGCCACCTTCTGGTCGTGGCTTTTCCTAGGTTTACTTGTTCTAAAAACCCAGCTTGGAAATTTTTTCCCCTCCATTGCTGTGAAAGAAAGGTGTTGAATGAGGGGGGGAGGGAGGTGCCTAGAATGATTGACACTCACAAAAGTAGCCAGCAGCCCCACATTCCAAGCTAATGGGCCTTGCAGGGGGTGTTTTTTTCTCCTTGGGAAACAGTACGCAGATTTTACTTCTGCCCTAACTCAGGGAGGGTGTGTGTGAAGAGAAGAGTTCCTGGGTTCATTTTGTTTTCTGCCAAGTCATGTAGCTGCTTTTGACCCCGGTTTGCTTCCGTTCCCTCACGTTCGGTTCTGCCCACTGCCTGGACTTGCCTTGGATTTCACCAGAAAAGCTGGTACCATCTGCAGAGGAACCTTTGAGGGAAGAGGTTGCCTGTTCCCTCCTCCATTCCCATGTTGGCAGCAGCTTGTACCCATTGATGAAGGGGAGGGCATCCCAGACAGAGCCAGCCGCTGACAGTGTGGGTCCATAGGAAGAACTCCCCCTTTTCCCCGTTTCTCCTTCCCCTTCTCAGTGGGAGGGGAATCTCTATTTCAGCTTCTCCCACGCACTGGGGCCCCCATGTGGCGACCACCAGAACCCAACAGCGCCCCCTGCTGGCAACACAGAGCAACTGCAGGCTCTGCTCCCCCAGAGATCCAGCAGCGCCCCCTGCTGGTTGTGGTTAGAATTGCGCTAAAAGGCAAAAAGTACTGAACTGTTTTTGGAGGAAACCTTGGGTACAGGATTGTTGCTTACGGTTTTTTGTGTTCTTTTGTTGTTCTGCCTATACACATATATCCTTTAATAAAGGGCTGTTATCTTTCTTTCTTCATATTTCCTCAATCGGAGCCTCTTAGTTTCGGACTTACAATTGCTTAGAGGGAGGAGCTCGGTCTTCCTCATGACTCACTCCCCTTAGCGAACATTTCAGTCTCATTAAACTGAGACATGGCTGCACTAAAAGGAAGCCACTTACCAGCTCAACAACACGGAGGTGGACAAAGCGTTTTTTTCGGGGTGATATTCGTTCTTCGTTATTGTGTGTTGTTTCATTTTTGGTTTTGACTTTTGTTTGGGGTTTTTTTTGGTAGAAATTATTACTTTTGTTTGTACTTCCTCCGTCATGAGTGTCAACTGACTTTCAAATTTATATTACTCTGGGGAAAAGGGGGCTCTCTATTCCATCTAAGGTCCTGCTTCCCTGGCAATATTGTCTTTAACCTGAGACAAGAGTGATTTATTTCTTAAAGGCTTGTTTACCTTACAAGACATTACAGTAGTCAGTTCAAGAGCTACAATGTGCAATAACTTTGAAGAGTAAATCTCTATCTACATTTTTTTATTTTTAATGATATCTGAGTTTGTTCTTATGGTACAGTCACATGACTTAGAATCCTTTCTCAGTATTTACTGTATCTATAACAGATTGCAGGGACATTCTCCATCAGTTTGACTTTTACCTTTTGCCTTAAATTCTGAGCTGTCACAAATAATTGTAAATTCTAAATCACAAAATAGTTTTTTGCCATTGGGGACAATTATATCTCATGAAAAGAGACTAGTGAAAGATTGTGACTTCTCTCAGAAATGTGATCCACTGATTCTTTATTCATGCATATCTTTTGACAGAATACTGAATAGCAGACTCAGCAGTAGCAAACTCAAGAGAATCAGCAGTAGAAAAGATGAAAAACACAGATCTGGAAACCTTTCCTCAGCAAATCTACAAGATATTGGTATTGAAAGCTAGAAGATTCATATACATATATGCTAATTATGGAATTTAGTAATTATCATAAACAGTACCATTATCTTCTCAAGAGCAAGTTTTTTCCAATTAGTAATTTTTTCGACAGCGATTTCTAGATAGTCACAGTTCAACAGCTAAGTTCCCAAAATTCCTGAATATACTTTTACAGCCTGGGCACGCCATCTAAGTTTTGTCAAAAGAAAATGATAACAGCATTGTCAAGGAGATCTCAATAGGGAGAGGTCATTTTCCTCTGAAGTGTTTTGTTGTTGATGCTACTGATCATTCTGCATGATCGAGAAAACTCTCTTAGGAAGGGATTTTAACTATGTTACAGATGCAGTGAAGTCTGATGTGATGCTGGCTAAAGACAGCCCATGCAGAAAATCTGTATGTGAGACAGAAGACAACATACAAACCACAAAGCAGTGTTCTATGCTTCACTTGGTTAAGTAAACTCTATTTTAGGAAAAGAAAAAAACGTTATTTTTGAAGAAAAACAAATCAACCCACTCTTCTAACTTTTGAAGAAGATGGCAATGAACAAGAATGTTTATCCTCAAAAGAAAGAAAACCAGAAAACAGTTACCTACAACACACAATGCTATTTTTATACTGTGTCTATTGAATATAAAATATGGAATGACTGTCCTTTTAACAGCAGCTGTGCTCCAGATTTGAATTTGTAATGACTTAACAAAACCCAAACAACAGTAAAATATATTCTTTAAATAAAAAGGACACTTAACAAACTGCACACACATTAATGCCCCCAAATCCACCTGTATACAGACCTTCACAGCAATCTTGCCACATCCTGAGGTCCAGTTTAGGAATATCTTCACAGCTACTATATCCATGTGGGAATTCAGCCACCTTAAAGACATCATGTTGTACCCTGGTTATGTTGTCACCATTATCACACAAAACTCTGGCAAGAGATGTCTGCTTGATCTGAGTTAGCTGAGCAGGCGTGAACACACCCGGATTCTCATACCATAACCTGTAATCTCAAAGAAAAGACAAGTTTGCTAGTGAAAAAAAAACAAACAACAGGCCGTTTTCCAAAGATATTTCAATGCTGTGTTCAGGACAGAATTAATTATTTCAAAAAACCTGTTCTCAGCTTTACCTTGTATCAAGAGAGTGATCCAGATGCCAAAATATAAGTGCCTGGTATCACTTTAGCCCTACTTAGTGTCATGCTGACAGTCTGAAAGGGTTGAAATCATTAACAAATTCTTTGATACATCTTCTAGTCTAATTTCCATGACTTGGGTATTTTTCAACATCGAAAACGTCACCAGACTATCACCTTCAGGATTCTTTTGAGAGAGATTGAAACGAACATAATTTCTTTCATTACAGTACACTTAGAAGGATGGTCAACAAATTCCATTTTACCTACTTAGTGTACCATTTTCATAAGGCATTGGACATTGGCCAATGAATTTCGAAGTACTACAATCAGATTCTGAAATTTCCATTTTCACATGAAATTAGGCTCCCTTCAGACATGACTCCCTTTCCATGCACGAGCACATTTGATTTGCATGGTGTTGTCAGCTTTGATGCTCTGCCCATTGTAAAGGCTTTTCAAAGAAGTGAGAGTTGCTTTCATAATGTCTAATAATATTTTACTATTTGCTGGCATCTTGCTTCAAAACAGTTGTATTCCTTGGACAGAAGAACACCATGTCCTAAACATTCAATGTTTTCCTATAGTTTCTAAGTGGTGTTTCAGAAAAAACCTCAAACGAAACCAAACAAAAAACCACAAAAAACCCCCAGATAAAAACCCACAAACCCAAACAAACCCCAACCAACAAAACGAGAAAAAAAGTGCTTTTGCTGAAAAAATGTAAACAAATACACACAAAAAGTAGTATCAATATCCTGTTGTGACACAGATAGGTACTTGTCACCAGCAATGTGGAGCTCATACAGCATATATTTCTCCTTTCACTCTCCCTGCCTTCAGGCTATGCTTCTATGAGTTCTATGCTTCCCAGGTTAATTTTTAAATAGATAATTTCTAAGAAAGTTTGGCGTTTCTTTCAAAAAAGCATACAAAAAGGTTTGGGTTATTGACTACAAAAATCAAAAAGCCTTTCTAATATCCTAAGTAGCAACATGATAAATAAATAAAATAACAATAAATAAAGTGAGTCAAATCTAATTTCCTAATTCTTCCTCTGTTTCCCTTTCATTAGGATGAGATTAATCAGCCTCAATCTTTCTACCTTCATGCCATCAAAAAACCAGGATTCTAGGTCACAAATTATGTTAAAATGAGGGAAATGTTGATTTTCAAATATTGAACCAGTGTTCTGGAAGTGTGTAAAGGAGATCTTATTTCAGGTACTCCAGAAACTGAAAATGAGAAATTGCTTATAACGTGCATGTAAAGTAATTAAAAAACAATTATCAAATTGTGTTGTTTGGGTTAACCTGTCTGCTTTTAACACTCTTTTGGTGCATAGACTGCTTGTATGGAAGTATATATAGCAACAGTATAAACAGAGTGATACTTTTCCAACCTATGCTTAAGTAACAGAGATGGTGAAAGTGTCTCAACAACCACAGTTTCTTTGCCAATAAAATGACTAAATAACAACAAAAGGAGATAAGTATCATCCGCTTTTCAAAAAGGTAAGTGACCTGAATATCTGGTAGAAGGAAATTCAGCACATGTTGGCTGTTATGCTTTTTGGGGGTCAGTATGACATACTCATCATAAAAAGTAAGAGATTTAAAAAATAATCATGGCTTCTAACAATGTTTTAAAACCTGTATTCTTCATCTTTTGAATTTTGTTTCAAAATCATAAATGGAGTATCATTTGGAAACATGGCATTGAAACTGTTACTAAGCATCCTCAATTTAAAATTAATTTTGGTTTCCATGGTATTTCAATTTACCTGTCTCCATCCCGAATACGTCTAAACTGTGTGCTTAACAGACACATCAAAGTTGGCCCCAGTCGGCTTCCCGGAACTAAGTCTTCTACCATTAGAGCAGGAAATAGGTCTATGTTCAGTGGGGACCCATACAACCTATAAATTGAAAAACAGAAATATTGAATAACAAATATTTTACATTTACAAAATAGTCAATATGTCATGAAGCTAAGGGCAAGAGATACAAATAAATAGCAGTAAAAATGCCAGTGATAGTGCTATATCCTTTGTGAACAACCTGTGGGTGTATGTGCAAGAAATTCCACAATATAGGTCATATACCTCTGTAACACCATGGGTGTCTAACTCTACCCCACTATTTCCTTTCTCCTAGCATCTTTCTTCTGATTTCTTGGATTTTTTTTCTCTTTTATAGCTTCTATTTCCTGCCCCTCTGTACACACCACTTCTTTTAATCTGAGATGAATTCTTTGTCTTTGATTTTGTGCAGATAAGCTAGGAGTCGTAGGTAGCTGAAGACTTATTTTCAAAAACTGAAGCTCTAAAGAAGAACAGATTACCAGTAGTGAAGGAGGTTCACATGGCACTACAGTGAATGATACTGCAGTTTGTTTTACTGTACAGAATGAATGGAACTGAACATGTAAATACTTGCATGAGACTGGCATTAAATATGACCTTACACTGAAATAGCACTCATATTTAACAGCATTTACAGAATCAAATTAATAATTTCTTGAACACATATACTGTACATATTAATTTCTTATTGTTCACAGAGATGTTTCTTAAAATTCCTTTAAGTCTTTTTTAGCAAATATCTTTTTCTAGATAAGACATTTAACAACTAATTTTGCATGCACATTTAGATAACGGACTATTTTTCTTCACCTCAGGCTCACCTGCTAAGCTTCTCCCTGATTTCAGGATTCTTAATTTCATTTTTCAGATCTTCAAAAGTCTGAGCTGAAGAAAGATTACAGTAAACTCTAAAATCATGGTAGGGAGGAATTCCATGATCTCTGCCTCTCTGAATATTCATAGCTGCCAGATCTAAAGCCACAGTACGTGCCATGGAGAAGAGTCTTTCTGTTAATTCTGTATTGAGTAATTGTGATGGGACACGCATCTTACCAGCAACACCAAAAAATCCCCTTAGAAGCGGATCAATGCCTCCTTCATTTACAATCCGAAATGGAGAGAAGAATGCCTTATGAAGAGGTAGATGGCCTTGTGGAATAGGTTCAAAGTTTTCATCCAGTCGATACAGAAATGGATTAATGAGTGTGTGACCAAACCTAAAAGCGGCAGTTGCAAACTCATTAGTTATGCCAGAATTAACACTGGGATCATAACCCTTATATTCGCCAAGCATCTTCATGCCTACCTCTCCAAAGATCTTAGGGAGCCAGTGGCTAAATGTTATGTGTTGCATTTCTGCACCAACAATTTTGCGTGTTTCATGATATATTGTGTCACCGTCCCAGTGTGGATTGAGTTTCAGTAGCTCTGTGGCAATTCTGTTGTGTTCTCTGAACCACAGTGTGTGGATGCTGGTAAGACCCAACTGTTCATTAGAGCGCTGATCACCAGCTAAAAAGCAGGGTATTGGGCTCTCATTTTCATCTCTCATACATTCTGTTGGTGGGCCAGTGGCAAAAGGAAGAAGAGGCTTGCCAGACCTCTGTACGATACCCTGTCTCAGAAGACCCCTTTGACTCGCCAAGTCTCTGATCTCCAGTGCTTCATGGTCTGAACTGCCATACACATTGGATGCATCGATGTATGAAGTCAGCTGGTTGATCTGTTCTCGTGGGTACACAGAATTCATCAGGAGAGATGTCATGCCACTTCCACAAACTGGACTGGAGCGTACAAAAAACATGCAGCGTGCACCATTTCGAACTCTGGGATCATTTGGTGGTATCATAATTGAAAAGCACGGAGGATCATTTGTACAAACTGAACTGCAATGCTGACCATCTGAAAACCTGGCCTCACTTAGGGCAGCCACGGTGAGGTCAAGGTCATGGTCAAGAAACTGACCCCACTGCATGAGCATGTGAGTGTACTGATCATCAGGAGTTACTGTTTCCGTCCCGATCAGAGTAGTTGAAACCAAGCGAGGCATTGGGAGTGCATAACCATTAGAGAGCCTCCTGGGTTCAATCCCCCGAGGCAAATTAAATCCATTTTCATAGACTGACTTTAACAGACGTTCAAAAGCTGTCAGAGAAGCACCCCACATGGGATGCTGAAGGTTGTTGCATGTTCCATCATGTGTCCTGTACTTCTGGTGGAAACACATATCTGAGCAGTTGTTTACTCGTCGATGGGCTGTACAACCTGAGAGATTAGCTATCAGATTCAAGTACTGTGGAGATACAAGGTCATTATAGTGATAACCTGAAACCAGAAAAGAGAGAAAGAGAAAAATCAGACTTCATAGACTCACTGTCTGAACAAATTTATTTTAAATGTTATTTTATTTTATTAGATTTCCCACTAGATTAAACATCCTTATTTTTGAAAAGGATCAGTAATAATCACATATGTATATTTGTGCATTAGGTCATTTGAGCAACAATTAGACCACTACTAGACCAGGAAGAAACTTTCTAAAATGCCAATTAAAGTACAACTTTTACAAAATGATCAGAAAAGGAACTCATTACTTATTTGGTTACATAAGAGAGAGCAGAGATATTTTCATAAATAAAAGCCTCACAATGAGACAAATGGAACATTTCCCCCATGTTAGCATTTTAAAAACTGTCAGTAACATTTATGTGGACTTCAAGACTTTATCTTTTGAGACTTGATAATTCATTGAACATTACTACTTTGTTTTGCTTTATTACAGTGGAAGTTGCAGAATTTTAAGAAAAAAAAATTCAATAAAAACTACAAAAGAAAATAACCACCAGCAATATAGCCAAACATGGAGTGATCTCTAGGACAAGTGGTGTGGAGTAACTCTTATTCACATTACCCAGGACAAGTTTCTAAAGAAAACTGGTGTTTGTGTAGCACTTGGCACAGGTTTCCTCTGCAGTCCACATCATTTGCCTCTGGAACTAAAACATATGTATCGTTTTCCTGTATTTTTTCTCAGTTCATAGAAGAATACTATATACAAAATATATACTGTAATTCATTAGAATGATGTATTTAGAACCTCAGATTAGGACTGTGTTGCATGATCTCTGTTGTGGCACAACAGCATGTGGAAGGACTGTAGACCATAAGGCCTCCTGGTATAGTGCTGGATGACTGCAAATAGTAGAAGAGTCAGGCTGTGCCTTGTCCCTGCTGCCTATTAGGAATCATTCTAAAACTGATTTTTACACAGTAACGTTTGGATTTCATATCCGGAAAAGCAAAAGTCATTAATTCTGGATATTCTGGCTACATCTACATTATCAGCTTGTGTAGACCAACAGAAATGTGCCTGTAAAATGAATTTTTGGCTGCTGAGAAACATATGCCCATTGTATTCATTGTGGAACAGGAGTAGGTTTCCTTCAGAAAATCTTTACTTTGTTCTCCCGGATTGAGGGTGGCCCTGGTCCTGATTTTTAATTTAAGTAGAAAAGAATTCACAGTGTTCAAGACCATATCACAAATCACACCAAAGCACAGTAAGTGGGGACACCTGGGAGATTCACTTCAAATGGCAGCTGCTGATCCAAAGCAAAAGGCACACCTTGAGGGACTAATGGATATACAGTGTGGATGAATGAGGTTCCAAGATCCAGGAGGGAGTCCAGGACATGGAATATTTGGCAGTATAGCTGTATGTTTAGCTAACTAGAAACCATCATACACCGCCATGGACCTTAATCTGGAAAGCCTTCAGTCAGGAATAAAACTGAACAAGCACTATATAGGCAAAAGGAAAAAAGGAAATGAGTGAGTGTACAGTGATCCTGTGTTCCCACAGCCTTGAGGGGTTCCCAGCATGATGGCAATCACTCAAAAATATGAACTGAATGCAGTTTTGCTAGAGGTTGGAGCTGGCTAATTGCACACAGTTGGGAAATATTACTTTTAGTCATGAGCTCAGTCCCAGTGTGCCTGCAAAGACACTGGTCTTCATCTAAACTCAACACATAAATGTGTGTTAGGCACGCTGGATTTCTGCCAACTTCCACAATGCAGGGCACTTGCAAACAAACCACCTAAAGCCCCACTTTGTCTTTGTTGAAAGGGACTAGATTGCTCATAGCTGCCCAGCTGCGACAAGACCTGTGCTCAGCCAGCGGAGCTATGTTTTCTCAGCCTCAGGCTGCAAGTACTCTACATGGTTTACAAGGCAAAGCAAAGATATCAGAGACCTCGTGCTTGCGTTAGGCAAAACTAACATTCTCATTATTTTATGGAATATTCCAGACTAGGAAAAAGAAAAACAAACCACAGAGCAAAACCAGTAAGTGTCACTGGGTAATGCAGCAAAATACATTCTTTGAGGATATTATGGATAGCATCTTATAATATGCTGGCTACCAGGGCAGTTGAATTCTAAAACTATGCCCAGAAAACATATCTTTGTTATAATAACACTCCTATTTAAATGATTTTCATTTATCATGGAGTTCTTTCCTTATGATCATTATTCATTCGAATAAACATTTGTCTGCTGTGGTTATCCTGGTTGCCATCCTCATTTCTGAAATCAAGATGTGAGCAAAACTCGACACTGAATCTTTTCAGTGGAATAACCTTCAGTACGAATTTAAAATAAAAGGCGCAGCTTTTCTTTTTAGAAGTTCAAGTAGGATGCAATGTCTTATTATGGATTAGAGTTGATAGCTTTCTGATGCCAGTCTCTAATCCTTAATTACTCCTCGTGCTGTGGACACTAACTCTGGTTTTTAAAAGGCTAGGTGCTTTCCAGTCCTTATAAGCTGGCTAGCTTTATTCACATAATATTAAGTTCGGGTTTTTTTCTTCAAACTACAAGGAAGATGTTTCATAGAGTCATAGAAATATTGATTAGAAATATTGATTATCCAGACCAAGCTCCTGCTTAAAGTAAGGCTGTCTTCAGCCCTAGATCAGCTCAACTGTACACCTGTCTAGAGGCCTTCAAAACCTTTGAAGGCTGAGACTCCTCAGCCTTTCTGGATAAGTTGTTCCAGTGTTGCACTGGCCTCCTGGTGAGAAACTGTTTCCTAACATCCAATCTGAACCTCCCAAGCAGCAATTTGTGGCAATTCCCCTTGTTATACAGTTTGGCACTGCATAGGAGAATTTGGCTCCTTATCCCCTTGGGATATTCCAAGGTTTTACATTAAAAAAAAGTCTCTGAAACAGAAATTGTCAAGTTTCTTAATTGTTCCCAATGCAAAACTGCTAAATAACACCTTCCATTGGACTCTCCATTTTGAAACAAAATTAAATAAGGACAAAAATTACTATTAAAAAATCTGAGTATTGGGCTATTCAAATGAAAACAGACTTATTTCACTATTCAAGTTTCCCTAAAAGCCAGGTTTCTGTGGATTCTGTAGGGCCAAAAAGCATGCTCTGATTGTGAATAGAATTTCCCGTATTGCAATTGCCTGATTTTGTGTTCATTTATCTCTATCTGTAGGCTTTAATGCCAGTTTTCGGTAAACTTCAGGTTTTTGCTAGGATTTGTAACAGTGAACCACTTCTCACACATCACATTTCATATGTTGCTAGTATTATATTCAATATGCTTGCATATGCATCTAATCAGAGAACCAAATCAAATTAGTTTGCCTTCAAAGAATTTTGAATAAGTTTTTGGGGTAAACAATTCATCACAAATTATTTATTCAGCCTCTAATAATGAGCTTCTTTTACTAGTAAATGGTACAGTACTTCACAAATCTTGCAGCCTTTGGTCCCATAAATACTTGCCTAGTTCACAGTCAGTTTTCGGAAATTACAATAAATACTCAATTATTAACATCAAAAAGAATATAATAAGTAAAAGTATTTCCTCTAGATTTTCAGTGTAGTTTTTGGCTATGTCTCAAATCTCTAAAGCTCTCCTAAAACTATCATTATTTCCAAATGTTTCAGTCCTATGTTTCAAGCCTATCCACACACATCCACACGTTAGCTGTATATGCTCCAGCTGGACTTGATGAATTTGAACTTGGACTCCAATACCTAAAAGGCAGAAATTAAGCTTTACCTTTTTTTTTTTTATTTATTAAAAGCAATAAAACTGCATTTCTCAATACATCAGCTCAGTGTTAAACGAAGCAATTTGCTCAGCTCAATGTGCACTTTATAGAATAAGTAGCAAATAATTCTTTGAGTGCTATTGCGGTACATGCAGAAAGCTTGGTTTGCAAAGTATACAAATCCTTCTTGTTATATCATCTTTCCTCCTTGCCAAGGCATGCTGATACTAAATGGTTTTTCTTAAAGAAACAGGAACAAAATACTGCTTATTTTTAACACACAACAGAAAAGTCTGTTCTGCTATGAGACAACAGTCCTATTAAATTAACACACACGGAGTTAAAAACCAGGATGTGTTATGCACTTCCATTATACTAACTTTGACCAGTAGAAGAATTTGAATCTGAACTTTTGCCTAATATTTCAACGTGAGAAAAAATAAAAACATTCTACTTGGAGAGCTCAAACAGAGTTACATCATAATGAACCAAGGACTGAATTTTGTAAAATTTTGCAAAGTCAAATACTCCACCAATTTCAGTCTAATGGTTCTGCAATTCAGACCAAAACTCAGAAAATAAGTATCTCCTGAAGTATAACGACTTAAGAAGGCAAATACACTTCAACATATTAAAATAAGGAAAGAGTACTGACTTGTTCCATTCAGGTCAACCATCAGACCATCTTGTACATGATCTTGAATAAGCTGTAATGTCCTTTCAAATATTTCCCCAGCTCTTGCTTGCTCAACAGTGTATGGGTCCCTTGGGTATCGAAATAAGGCTAGCAAATCATTTGGAGAACGAGGACGACTGACAGATAATTTGGAAAAAAACAGTAAGTGCACACAGGAGTTACAAAACAACAATACTACAGAAATCATGTATGTTCAGCGATGTGATTAGTACATACCTTAGTTATTCATCTCAAAATGGAAGGCAAACCAGAAAGAAAAAAAATTCAATAACATAATAAAACATTAAATATTTAGTAGCATTTTAATACAAATTATCTCAGCAGAAAAATTGGTGAACAGAGATCTCAATAGGAGTATATAAACAATAGGAATCCTAACATGTTAAACTATTAGCATTCTCAGAACTAACCAGATGTTAACGTCTTTTAAATAATAAAATGGTTTAATGTTTAATAAATCTTCCATTATTTCTAGTACATACAAAATTAATTCTCACTTCTCAAAACAAAAAACCCCGAAGGAGATACCTGTCAAACAGATGTGTACGTGTTGAATTTATTGCTCTGTCAACAGTCGCAATTGCTTCCACAATTGATGTTTGTACAAAAGGATCTCCATTTCGGCTGACATTGGGAACTATAGAAAGAGGAATTCACGTGTTATTGCAAAAATGGCCACACACAAAAAGATACTTCTATAAAACGGAGTCTAGACACGACATCATTTTGGTTGTACAAAATAAACCCTTGTTTGTTAAGCATTAGTTCATCCAAATATAAAATTCTTAACCATTTTGGAATTCTATCAAAGCATATTACAGTGGAACAAAACTCATTTAAAACAGAAGCTCATGTAAGTTTAAAAGTTATCTTGCTTATAACTCTAAAACAAAATAAAGTTAAGATAAATGCATATAGGGTTTGATTGTCCATTAATCAGACCTACAATTTCAAGTACACATGATCAAAGAAAAAAATGAATTATTATTAAGAGGTTTTTTTCTGGTGTTGTGTATTATCAAGTTTCAGGTGTTGATATCAAGATCCTGATCTATATCCACTGAAATTAATGCAGATTTCCCCTTTGATTTCAACTAGTACTGAATTAGTATTGAATTCAATGCAAGCATTTAAAGGCCTTACAGGAATATGTTACAAGTGGTACATAATGAACCTAATTTACAGTGCCAATTTTGGTACAGTAAATTAACATTGCTCTTCTCTCAAGCATAGTACGATAAGCAACACGCAATAATTTTAAAGGACAGTAAATATTTTATCTATTTTGATCACTACTTTGTTTTCTACTTTAAAATAATCTTCTTCATACTAGATTAAAAATCACATGCTTAAAAGCTACTTAATAACTCTACATAATACTAGAAACTCACTAACGGATAGGCATCTGTCTTTTTATGCACCGCTCAGTTGAAGCTGGATGTTTGTACAACTTATCTAGGGCTAATAACCTTCATTTCAATCTAAACAAAGAACTACCAGATCCAGGGGCAACAGCTAACAATTTCCAGAGCGTGTTTAGGTTGGAAAAGTCACACAGGAAGAAGGGTAGAGTAGGGAAAAAGTCCAAAGCAAATATACTGGAATAAAATCAGCAAATGTACAAAATCAGATGACATAAAAACCGTTGTCTGCAAGCTTTTCATTACCTTTCCTTTTTCTTTTTTTCTAGGTAGTTTTTCATTATTTCTTCATAAATGGCAGCTTAAACTGTGTCTATATGAGTTTCACAGTCTAGACCCAGGCAATCAAACCTAGCTATCTATACTGTCTATAAAACAGTCCCTGGCACTTTACAGCTGTAGATGAAGCCCCTTTCTGTGTCCTGAGACAAGCCTCAGGCTCCTGATAATCTACTCCCAGCATCCAAAATGAGCTGACCCTTTCCACAGTGCCTGAGGGCAAATAGTCCCTGATCTGTCCTAATTACCAAGTGTCCTCCTTGCTTGACAGCTTCCTTTCATAGCCACCATAGAGAAACATATCATATCATATAATATACTTTACACTTTTGCTACTCTCAATTTAGTTGTTTCAGAGAGTGTTTGTGTGCCACATCTGGATAGTGCAACATTGCAGACTGTAAAAATAAAACAGCTGGTTAACTTCCCTAGTGCTGTCTACATTAGATGTAAGTTTGGTGTTCACATGCAGAACTATTTTTCTGATTATAGGTGCATATGGGTTGAATTATAAACCTTGGTCAGACTTTAACTATACCATACTTGATCTTTGTTTTTAATATTTATTGCTAGCAGTTCTCTTTTTAGACTGAGAAATACTAAAAGTTAAAGTTCCTCACAACACTTTCCACACAACACGTTTTTTTTTTTTTAATTTGTGGGGGAAGGAGAATGATTTTTACAAAACAACAGAAAAGGACAGAAGAAAATGGCAATAGAAAAGCATGTTTAAAATATTACCCAACATGGCCAGCAAAAACTGCAACCCAGCTTCTACACACTTGCCTTTATTCTGTCTCAATGTTAAGAAAATATTTTTATGCTTTAGGAACACTGATAAAACATTACCCTGTTTAAAAAGAAATGTTCACATGCAAGCTTTTAGGCATTTCTGGCTATATCATTATTAATACGATCCATGTAGCAATTATCCAATACTTATAATTTTTCTACTTGTCCTTCTTGCTTCTCTGAGAGCTTCATTTTTTAAAACAACCACAGAAAAACGGTATCTCATATCCCACTAGTTTTAAGGAAAAATATAATTTACAGTTTCAGATTGAATGCAGATTAATCAAGCGTAGTTTCACTAATTTTAGGTATATTTACGCTACCATTTACAAGAAATTAACCACATTACAACTAACTACTGCAGATGAGTTAGCACCAGGTTTCGTAGTTTGTTGATTTCAGTGGATGAAAATGAGCGGTTGACACCTTCACTACATGAATGAAACTCATTACCACTGGGGTTTTAGTTCAATTTATGGTTTCGTCTTTGAGAGCTCTTATTGATTTGAGATTTGGTTAATATTTCCTAAACAAAAATGTTTCTTTGCTATTCATCTCCAGAGTAACCAAGATTAACCGATTTCTATGGACTTCCTTTCCTTTGTAGATTTCACATATGTAGATGTAAACTTATTACTGAATGATTCTTAGCCCTAGAATTTTTCTCTTCTCAATTATCTTTACAGATTAAACAAATACTATTTTTTATAGAGGAAAGTATAGATTAAGTCTATTAAAAGCCACTTAAGCCAGGGAAGATCATAGTTTTATTGATAGCATGTGACTGATATCATGGCAATCAATAGATTAGAAAAATCACTGACACATATTTATTAATAGTAAACAAAATACAGAACATGAGAAACAACATGTTGAAGAAATCACTGCTCTATATTCACTTTTCAAAGATACAAAAATATTATCACATATTTTTTACTGAAATCACACAGTTTTCTTTTATTTTCCATCAAAATAATCTGAAAAATCAGCAGTTTTAGTCAGTAAGTTAGAAAAGCAGTATGGTCAATCTTTGTAAAAAAGTTATTTCCCTTAGCCTCTTTGGATGTTTTATTACTAATTATTACATAGTAAAAATTGACAACCATTATTTGCCATTATTTTTTCAAATAATTAGAACAAGACCAAATACTCTCCTTTTCTTTCTGTTTTCTCTTTTAGCTTCTTAAGATCTGTACAACCTTCCTCAATTTTTTCATAATGGTTGCAGCCTAATTTTTAACCAAGTACCATAAGTGCTCCTTTGAGGACGCCAGAAGAATTTTGTCAAGTTATCCCTAAGATTAGACTGTGTATTTGACCAGCAAATTCTAATAGGTTCAAATAATATCTAGAAAAGAAAGTTGAAAGATTAACTTGAGCCCAAAGCATTGTTTTGAAGCTTAACTGCTGGAGACATTCCTATTCTGACATATTCTCATCTTATTCACATCTGTAAGATTAATTATGAAAAAAATAAAAAAACAGAGAGAATTATGGGAGAAAAAGAAAAATTTGAATAAAAGAAGAAATTTAATATTTCGTTAATTTTTTTCATCTTACACATTAAGCAGTCAGAACAAAACTAATTATCTAATTCATACCTCTCAATCACATATCTTACCATTTACACTAAGCACCATACTAACAGAGGAGTATCCTATGGTATTCCGGGCAACACATTCATATCGACCTTCATCAGCTGTTCCAACATCACGAATGGTAAGAAATCCCTCTGGACTAACATGAAATTTTCCACTCTCAGTTACTTGTACTCCATCCTGCAGAAAAGCCCAGAGTTTAGTTATTCTAAATATACTTGTTTTCACACATGAATTTTTGTCATCTTTTTCTCTTCTATTTTTCCTTCTTTATTTTGTATTTCTATTTTGTATGCCAAGATCATAGTCAGATATATTTAGATAAGCTTATATAGAAAAAGTACATGTAATTCCACATTGTATAATATATTTCTTTACTTTTAAAAGTACTCATTATTATAAATCTAAGTATTTTAATAGCTATAGGCTGTCACCAAATAAAATCTATAACCCAAAATAAGATAGCACCTTTTGAGAACATATATATTTAATTTTTCTCAAAAATAACCAACAGAAATAGAACTCAAGAGCTTTATGTGTATCAGTTCATGTGCTATGCATTTAGAAGCTATTTAAGGTTCATTAAGTACATTTTCTAATGCTCACTGATTGAAGAGATGAAAACAATCAGAAAAACTGAAAGTCAATATTATCAACTCAATAATTTACTGCTAACTCTGCTAACAGCTCTATAGTTTGATATAGCAATTATTAAACCAACGGAAATCAAAGCCACAGAGAGGTACCAGTTACTAAAGCCTGTTCTGGTTGAAGTGTCAACCTAACAGAATCAAAGAGCTCAGGAATACAGTAGTTTTTATTGTTTTATATCTGTAATATCATTGAAAGTGTGAATATTATTAAGATATTTGCACAGAACTGTCTCTAAATACAGAGAGATTTTAAGGAATATTATGTTATGAATTTTAGATGTCTGTATAATGATCTATATAACTATATATGTATATTTATCCATTTAAAATTAATATTTAATATCTATATACATGCTCTGTATTAAAGATTTACTGATTGAACTTCAGGTAATGTTTTCAGACACCAGAGCAAGCAATAATTCGATAATGTGCGCTTCAGTTGGCTAATCATGAAGTGATAGAAAGGCAGCAGCCTTTCTATCATTACCTGAATATTTAGTACCTTATTCCATGTAATGACCGGCTCCGGCTCTCCTTGAGCACTGCATGGGATCTGCACATTTGTGCCAACCTCCACTGTCATGTCACTGGGAACACTGGCAAACACAGGAGTCACTAAAAAGACCCAAATGATCCATTGATAAGGTATGAAATACAACTTGAGCAGAAATCAAATCTAAAAAGAGGTCAGCACTCCTATTTTTATTAGTTCCTGAACATTTCTTAATCTATAACACTAGTTTAACTGCAATTTTTTAATTGCTTATAACTTCATCTTAGAGATCAAATGTCTTTGGCCTGGAGAAAATGGCTTCCCATGATGGGTATGTTCTTTGCTGAGTTACAAACGGACTGGATGGCCCAGAGAACGGTGGCAAATGGAGTTACATCCACTTGGCAGCCAGTCACAAGTGGTGTTCCTCAGTATTCAATATTGGGGCCAGCCCTGTTTAATAGTTTCATTGATAACCTGGAAGAGGCAATTGAGGGTACCCTAAGCAAGTTCGCAGACAACACCAAGTTGGGTCGGAGTTGACCTGCTGGAGGGTACGAAGGCTCTGCAGAGGAATCTAGGCAGGCTGGATCAATGGGCTGAAGCCAATTGTGTGAGTTTCAATAATGCAAAGTGCCAGGTCCTACACTTGTGTCCTGCACAATAACCCCATGCAGCATGCACCATGCAACCTGTATGGAGAACATACCTCTAGGCTGTACAGTCAGGTATACAACAATTCGTTGAGATCCAATAATGTTGACAGCTTGGCATTCGTACTGTCCCTGGTCATGCAGAGCAACTCTGGAAATCCTTAGGGTTCCAGACGATAGGACTAAGTGTCTTCTGTCAACAGACAACTGGCCTCCTGGAACACACAACAATGGCATTTGCTGTTTATAGCAACAAAGTCCCTTTGAGTCAGAAAAAAGGAAACCCAGAAGATTTTAAACCTGATAAAACACTGGAAAAAATTCAAGTTTCTTAAAAATCCAACACCTAACAACAAAACAGAAAAACCCCCAAAATGTTTGAAACCTTTACTTCTCAGAACATAAACATGAAAAGCAAACAAATTATACATGTGCACACTACCATAATCCCGACCTTTTCTCTGTTTGTGGCAGAAATAAATATTTTCACTTAAGGAACATGATAGAGCATCTGAATGAGAAGGCATAAAAACACCAACATGTGTTACTGCTCATTTCATATGCCATGTGTAAGACACTATTTCATGTCCCTAAGCCATGTAGGGAATCCATAGAAAAATACATAACAAAAAAGAATGCACATCAGCATCTGTACCCTGTCTTTCCCTTATGGACATTTAATTTGATTGGAGCAGTCTCAGTAGAGGGAGAAAGAGGGACATTATCAGCATCAAAATGACCAACAGTTTGTTAACAACCTGTTTTATTTACCATAATTAAGAATTTCCTAAGAGTTCTTTTACCTGCTAGAGCTGTTACATTTGAATCAACTGGAATATTTGCTTACTGATAAAAACAGCCACTACAATATTTCTTCCTGCTAGATTTGGCTTAATGCCTTTAGAGCCATAACTTGATAAAACAGTCAGCAGAGTGCACCCCAGTGCTCCTGTCAATGCACATTAAGTGACAGAGATGTTCATATATTGATGCCAGTCACAGGCTGGACTGTTCTGGTTTCTGAAGAGAGCACATCCCACCTAATTTCAGATCTCCAGTTAATGACAGCCATCTCTATTTCTTCTGCAGTACACCAGCTGTGACTGCCACCTGTGATTTGCCCTGTACTTCTTAAACATTTTTAACTTTATGGATACTTTATGGATACATAGATATATTTTAATGACTATTTTTACTGAATAATGAAATGTGCTTGGGCAGCTAGTTTCTGTGGGAGACCATGTCTCCTTGTGGGAGAAAGAGATGAGCTCTGCTTCCTTCAGAGACTGAATCATCTAAACAAATACATGCAACTCCTTTCAATACATGAGTGATTTCAATATGACAGCTAAACTATTCTAGTAGTTTAAAAGTAAGAACAGAACACACTTACCTCCTTTAGTCCAGGCAATAACAGGCTGGGGATAACCTTGTGCTTCACAAGGGAAGTCAACGGTTTGTCCCTCAATCACTGTTTTGTCTTGAGGAGTAACAGTAAACTGAGGTAGAGCTACAGAAGAGAAAATAAAGCTGGTTAAAAAAAAAAAAAACAAACCAAAAAATGCACGACTCTCTGAAATTATGTATCATTTCCTGTGTGAGTTGAATAGCTCATGTTGGTGGGAAGAAAGATGTTAATGGGACTCTTTTATATTGTGACTGCTATAGAACGGAGAGTTTGGGTAGCCACTTGCGCAAGAGGAACACCTCCCTGGCGTCAGTGAAGTCCTGTGGAATCTACTGTCCAATTCAAAATAAGAGGTACGGTAAGACTTGTAGAATCAAAACACAGAGTGTTCCCTGGATTAAAAATACCTTCTTCTATTTCTCTCAAAATTCCTCAGCTAAATTGTGAAGAAAATGCAATGTAATCAAAACCATCCTGAGCTACTTGTTTTTTTCCATACACTGAAGGAAAGTAATGAATGGTTTGTGGGCCAGTTTCTGCAGTAACACTGCTCGCTACTGGTGTGAGAGGTGATTTGTTCAGCTCTCACAATACAATTGTCTACTGGTGAATGATAAATGAACAAACCACACAGATAAGTTGTTTTGTATAGCTTTGGAACTCATTAACAAGGCATTTGTAACTTAAACTGTTTGCCTAGAGATTTTAACATGAGAACAGAAGCAAACTTGAATTTAAACGTTACTCTAAGTATTTTGTAAATTAAAGTTCCAGCATGAAAGTATGTTCAAAAAATGTTATCTGTATACACAGGAGACTTTTGATAACTGTTCTCAAATACTCTATAAGCACAGTTTTGACAAACAATACCAAAATTATGGTAATCACTGTAACTTAGAGTACTTCAACTTTCACTTTGCAGAAAAGCTAGTGCTTCAGCTGGCAGAATGATAGTTTCTATTAAACTCATCAGAGTTCTCATATTCACTATAGTGTCTACAAAAGAAAAGCAGCACAGATCTTTATTCAGAACTCTATTTCTAGTACTCTGGTTGCTGCCTGTTACAGAAAAAAATTAATCCTCCAAAAATTTGACACTTTTTTTTCCTCCACGCAAGCAAAACATAATAAACATTTCAAAACATCAAAATAATTATAATAATCAATATAATAATCAATGAAACAATTTCAAGTAATACACCACTCCTAGCTTAAGACTACCTACCTTGGACTATGATGTATGCAGTCGCATGGATGTTATCTAGGCTGTTAGTTGCAAAACACGTATACTCGCCACTGTCCTCCTGCTTTACATTTTGTATATAAAGTCCTCCTGATGGAGTTATTGTGACACGAGGGTCATTTGGCAAAGGTGTTCTGTCGCCTTTGGTCCATGTAATTCGTGGCTGAGGGTGCCCGGTCGCACTGCACTCCAACGTAACACTCTCTCCAACCAGCACTTCTGTATTTTGTGGGTGAATCACAAAACTTGGCCGGGCTGTGAGAAAACAGCAATGCCTAAATATGACTTTTAGATCACATAGCACTAATTTAGCCAAATATTGCAATAGTTTGGGATGTCTAGTGGAGTTTTTAAAGCTCTGTTCCAGCATACTTCTATCTTGGTGCAAACTCTGCCTTGCTTTAGTCTAATCTAATCTGACATTTACAAACATCAATAAATAAAAACCAAAAGCTCATAATTGCACTGGTGTTTTTTTTAAACTCCCATTAAAACAATTTTCAAACATTTTGTTCACCTATGTTGATCTTTATAAAGGTCTCTTCAGAGGCCCAGACACTGAGACCCAGAAAACAAACTGGCTAAAAATTGCCATAAGTGCACAAAAAGACACAACAGATTAAGCAACATTTAGGAACTTCTCCCAAGTATACAAGTACTTGTCATTGCAGGGACATTTTCAGTTTACCTGATGCTGTATGTCAAAACAAAATGTTCTCACAGCAAAGTTTGTTTTTTAAAAACATTACAGTCCTGGAGAGGAATTTCATGCTTGCAAACATGACGCCTTGGCTAGACAGGAGTAAAAAGCTCTTGAGCAACAATGGCTACACAGTGTGTGCCAAAGCTTCCATGAGTAGTCTGTTCAGAAGATTGTGGTTTTCAGGTATCCAGAGAGAACATTATTGCACTGACCAATGTTACAATGCAACAGTCTCTTTTCCTAACCCTTCTACAGTCTACAAGATTATCATCAAAATCACATACTACAATAAACATATTAATTAACCAGATGATTTGCATTTTTGTTATAGGAATATTATAGCTCCAGGATCTAATTCTTAAGATGCCCAAGCACAACTTGGGCATGTCAAGAACATACAAAAGTCAAAGCATTTTATTTTTTAACAATCTTATTATCAAAACAATTCTCTACCACAATGCAAAAGTCAGACTTGATGTTCTTTACCTGGTGACTCAAAGTATCTAAGAGTAACTTCCTGAGTTTTCACTTCTCCAGCCACATTTTTTGCCATGCACTGATAAATGCCTTGATCTGTTTCTTGAGTATTCTGAATCATCAATGTGCCATCATCTAGCAAGTTTAGACGGGAATCTTCTTTCATACTGAGCTCATTACTGTGAAGAAAAGAATCTGCTGGAGTTAAACCTTTAAATCACAAGCACAGAAAACTGCCAAATAATAAAACCCAACACATAAATCACCCAAAATAACTTGGGAAGGGCAATTTAATTTGTTAAGTAAAATAATAGAATTTTACATTTTCTCCTAATGAGAAGAAGAGAAAAAACAAAAAATGAAACAATTTTGCTTATGCAAGTATTACATCTTCAAAATAAAAACTCAAAATACTTTTATAAGTAAGAGCTTACAGGGGAAAAAAGTGAACAAAATACAAATACCTGGTCTCATTTTTCTTTAAGGCTGTTATAGCTGGCAAAACAATTTAAACTTTTTCCACTGGAAGTATATTATGTAAGTTCAACACTCAAGATACTTTCTACTAGGAGAGAGGTTAGTTGCTATAAAATCATCTTTGTACCAACCTCTCCCTGGATTGTTTAAGGAGCACCAATGAACCTGATTATAATTTCTGTTGGTTTAAAATATAAACTAAGATGAGGTCTTCAGATTATGTCATGGATACATTTCTGTGACGTTAACTAAGAAGTCTTAGGGGGTTTTATTAAAGGAACTGTTTCTCAGTTCACCCCTCACTACACGATGAATAAAGCACAAAGGAGGGATGAGTTCCCACCTCCTATGTACAAAACCCAATCTACTGATCTATTCAACATACTGCTCAACAGGTCAATGGCTTTTGACTGAAATCTTGATATACTCAGCTACCTTGCAAAGAGCTTTGCTCTCATTCATGCAGCCAGGAAAAAAGCCAGAGTCAATAATCCCACACCCCAAGCTCAAATTTCTTCTTAAAACTCTTTCATATGTGTATTCTGAATATATGTTTTCTTTGTTTATTATAAAAAGTACATGAGCCAAAGAAAATTTTAATGAAATAATTACACCATCCAAGTTCAAGTCTCTGTTCTTGACATACTCCATAAATCCTGAACCCTTGCTGCACACGGGGGTCTCACTGACATCAGCAAAAAAACTGCAGGACCAGGACTCTACATAATTCCATTTTATCAGAATCTAACAAACTAAAATGCTTAACATAACTGTGAGGGCATTTATGTTACAGATTAGGTTCTCTATGTGTGTAAGAGCATTATTAAACCAAAGTCTGATTAGCTAGTGGCAAACTCACAATCCACGTGTCCCTCGTAAATTCACACCAGTTTAAGGAGGGTGATGTGCTGCCACACAGCTGGTTCCGCTGTGCTGTGCCCAGTGCTGCTGGAGGCAGCCAGCCTCGGGGCACAGCTTCAGCAGCCACCCTGCAGCAGGCTGGCCCTTGTACTGCTGAAAGACAAGTCATCCTTTGTGGGACCTTCCTTCCATTCCCTAAGCAGTGAGGAGAAGCAATGGAGCAGGTTGCCCAGACAGCTTGTGCCACCTCCAGCCATGGAGGCTTTTAAGACCCATCTGCATAAAACAGTGTGGTATAATCCTGCGTTGAGCAGATGTCTGTACTGGACACCTTCTCTGACCTGAATTACCCTATTCCTATAAATACTTGCCTGCCCTGCAGGTACCAGCCTGAGGAGCCCAGAAATTGACCTCTCTTTCTCCTCTCCTGGAATGGAGCTACACCTTGGAGAAAAGCTACCTCAGAAGAGCTGGGGCTCAAGGAAAACCTAACTCTAGATGCTAGATGCCTTTAAAAAAATATCTTTTGCTTTGCCTCAAAATGTATGCAAACACTCAGTAATCTACAGACTGTACATGCAACATGTACACATTGGATTGCCTGGTACTTACATATAAAATGACTTAGTATTACAGGTGTGAGCAGCTTTGCAGGTATAGCTACAACCAAATACCTTACAAATAGTATTAGAGTAATAAAAAAAGTATTTTCTAAAGTTATCAGCTCTTAAGTCTTTAGATCTACTAATAAAAAAGATACAGGCCATTATTACCTCATGTTTATTAATTATAAGATGTTTCTGCTGTAACAATTCCTTAAGCATGTGGACATGCACCCAGAAATGTAAATGAACGCGCACACAGAGGCAAACATACTTACATCAAGCTTCTGTCTTCCTCTTTTAAACTTACTTGTTTCGAAGCCAGATAATTTCTGGTTTAGGATTGCCTTCAGCCCTGCAAGTGAAGTACACTGTATTCCCTGAGGTAACGTCCACATCCTGAGGCTCTGATGTAATTCTTGGCCTCTCTGCATCAACAATAAAACATACAAGGAACTCTGACTTGTTTTAAAACTATTGAAAAACAGTAAATAAAAGATTTCCACACACCTTGTAAAAAAATAGTTTTCACAAATGCTTTAACTTAAAAAAACGTATATGCTTAATCAGGATTAAATGCACTTTTCCTGATCCAAAAGTGACTGTGGGATTACTGAGTTCCTCCATTGTTCCTTAGGACCTTTTAGCAGACTGGAAATAGATTGTGCAAATCTGTATCAGATTCTAAAGTGGCTGTTTTATTTATTTTAACAGAGACTCAATTTGCCTATGAAGGAAAAACTTTAGAGCAGCAAGCACAAGTGCCATTTAAAATAACTTCCTCTAGATAAGTATCAGTCCTAACCTGCCTCCGATAGAATAATTTGTGCAGCTTACTTCCTGCAGTTTCCATATTCAGGCTCCTTAGATGTGCAGAGAGCTGGTAGGATGCCATGTGAATTCTTCTTCCACCAAATTCCCTTTGTTCTATCTATTTCAAGAACCGTGTAGACACTTATGATCATAATTCTCATTATAAGAATTATATCCAACACATAACCAGAAGGACAATTTACTTATTTTATACCTCGCCTTCAAGAGTTGGCTGGGCAGGCAAATACCCATAGCTTGATCAGAAATAACAGAATCACAGAACATGCAGAATTGAAAGGGACTCACAAGGATCACTGAGTCCAGCTCCTGGCCCTGCACAGGACCATCCCCAAGAGTCACACCATGTGCCTGAGAGTATCGCCAAATGCTTCTTGTACTCTGTTAGGCTTGGTGCTGTGACCACTTCCCTGAAGAGCCTGTTCCAGTGCCCAACCACCCTCTGGAGGTGAAGAACCTTTCCTCTAATATCCAACCCTAACCTCCCCTGACACAACTTCAGGCCAATCCCTCGGGTCCTGTCATTGGTCACCACAGAGAAGAGATCAGTGTCTGCCCCTCCACTTCCCCTCATGAGGAAGTTGTAGACTGCAATGAGGTCTCCCCTCAGTCTCCTCTTCTCCAGGCTGAACAGACCAAGCGACCTCAGCCACTCCTCACATGGCTTCCCCTCAAGGCCCTTCACCATCCTTGTCCTCCTTCAGATGCTCTCTAAGATCTTATTATCTTTCATATATTGTGGTGCCCAAATCTGCCCAAAATGTTCAAGACCAGGTGAGGCTGCCCCAGTGCAGAGCAAAGCAGGACAATCCCCTCCCTCGACTGGCTGGTCATGCTTTGCCTGATGACCCCAGGACATGGTTGGCCCTCCTG
>VYXB01004632.1:162740-211095 GCA_013397135.1 Pachyramphus minor
TGAACAGACCAAGTGACCTCAGCCACTCCTCACATGGCTTCCCCTCAAGGCCCTTCACCATCCTTGTCCTCCTTCAGATGCTCTCTAAGATCTTATTATCTTTCATATATTGTGGTGCCCAAATCTGCACAAAATGTTCAAGACCAGGTGAGGCCGCCCCCGCGCAGAGCAGAGCAGGACAATCCCCTCCCTCGACTGGCTGGTGATGCTTTGCCTGATGACCCCAGGACATGGTTGGCCCTCCTGGCTGCCAGGGCACTGCTGACTCTTATTCAACTTGCCATTGACCAGGACCCCCAGGTCCCTTTCCATGGCACTGCTTTCCAGCATCTCATTCCCCAGTCTGTACGAACATCCAGGGTTGCCCCATCCCAGGTGCAGAATCTGATATTTTCTCTTGTTGAACTTCCTATGGTTGGTGATTGCCCAGTCCTCTAATTTGTCGAGGTCTCTCTGCGGGGCCTCCCTGCCTTCGAAGGAGTCCACAGCTCCTCCCAGTCTTGTGTCATCTGCAAACTTGCTTAGCATCCCTTCCAGTCCTGCGTCCAAGCAATTTATGAAGATGTTGAAGAGCACAGGGCCTAAGATGGAGCCCTGTGGAACCCCACTAGTGACTGGCCTCCAGTGGGATGTTATCCCATTCACTATTACCCTTTGTGCTTGACCTGTGAGCCAATTGCTCACACACCACATGATGTGTTTATCCAGCAGTGTGCTGGGCATTTTGTCCAGAAGGACCCTGTGAGAGACAGTATCGAAAGCTTTACTGAAATCCAAAACTGCATTTTGATTTCAGGACACAAGAGGTGCTGCGCTGAACCCCAGGGTGCCCATAGGGCCAAGCTTTTGCACCCCTAAGATGAAGGTATACAGACAAACAAAAGGATTACAAAGGTGCTTATTCATTAAATCTCAGTGACAGAGGATTTCAGTGCCTGTATGGGGCACTCCTTATAACTATATATGAGTAAAAAATAAATTCAGTGGCCCAACCCTGATTCTAACAATATCAACAATATCAACAGCAAGAACTGTGTCATAAGGTGTAGTTCAGTAAAGCTTCTTTATTTCTTTTCCCCTCCACAGAAGGGAATAAAGGATAACAAACAGTATTAATGTAACACCAAAGACCCTAGCTGAAAATCTGGTTATGATCAGAACTGAAATATAAAAAGGAAAATTCAACTCCCTCAGGATAATCACATTTAGCTCCTCAAGGAAAAATTTCAAATATGGATGTATTTCTTTCATTAAAGATAGGTTGAAGGGTAAAAGCAGTAAATTCTGTCAGAAACACACAGAAATAAACAGAAGGATATTTCTTATTAACCAGAGGTGGTCAGTGTTATCAAATACAATAGAACAAAAAAAAATACAGTTTAGATACATGTAACACATTAAGGAAGCCATCAGAAAGTAGCACTCACCACAGTTCAGTTCTTCTGGTGTTATCGTGGCCACTGATCTTCCCTGGATCCTTCGTGGGTACTCACAGGTAGCTGCTGCTTGAGCATTACCTGACTCTGCATATGTCTTCAACAGCTCTGCCAGCCACAGGATTTCACAGTCACAGTGAAGGGCGTTTGAATCCAAACGCCTGCACAAAACAAGAAGCAGCCACAAGTCTGTTAGCAAGATTTGACTATTTTGCTAGGATCAACATGGTTTGCAAATGGAGCAAGGCTTTTATCTGTGAATACAGACAATGGGCAAAATGCAATACAGGCAATGGTTACTTGCTTATAGGCACTCTGGTACCCTTTATTAGAAAAATGTGTATTATTTTTACTGCACAGGCAGTAAAAATCACAGAATGCATCTAAACATCACAGTAAGAACCTACAATGTTACTTTTTAACCCTCGCATTTAGTAATAAATCAGATTTTATTTAGATGTTATACAAATTTTGCTTAAATAAGGAACTTAAACCATTCTCCCTACATTTTGTCTGTTTAATACTTATTAGTGCAGCAAGTTCATAGCTATCCTGACATTTTTACAACTTCTCGTTTTGCTGATCAGGCAAATGAGACAAAGACCCACAGTTTTATTTCAGCATTAAGCTCTCATTGAGTTCAGGGGGTCAATAACTCTGTAAAACATTTGCAGATAACGAGAACCCATAAATTCTGTTGACTTTCCAGTAGTGAAGTGCCCTATTATTACGTTGAGCACTGCACCTTCTGGTAGAGGCCCCCATAGGAAAGAAAACATTAAGTACAGAAATCTATACTAATCTACATATACCTGTATCTAGACTGGAAATAAAATTGCATGGCAAAACAACCTCAGTTTGGTTTATCTTTGTGGTTAAGTAAACTTTTAGATCATTTTGTCTTTTAGTATTTCTCGTAACCTCTTGCACAAATGCCCATATATAATTTCTTCTCTATTCTCCTATGAAAATCAGACACAAACAAGCAAAACTATTTTAAAAGTCACTGTACAAATGCCTCCCAGTATGTCAGATGTTACTGGTAAAATTTAACTTGGAACACAATAGTCAGGGTGTAACTTTCAGGGATAAGTTGCCCCAGGCCAGAGGACACCAGGTCAGTCTAGCCCAGTGTCCTCTTCCACTAGCAGCCACCATTAAATTTCCCCTTTACATGGGAATTATGTAAAGAGCCCTCCTTTTCTGTTTCACTTTAACTCCAGAAGAGTCTAAGGAAGGTAGGAGTGGAGCAGCTACTACTGGAAGGTGCATACATCATCAAAATTTACAGTACTCTGACTTTGTGTGATTTCAAAATTATTATTAAACCAACAGAACCACCTTCTTGTTTCATCCCGTGCAATCTCTTTTTTTGGTGGAGATTGTGCTACAACTCACTGCACAGCACAGCACAGCCTCAGCAGTCCTTCTGGAAAGGTGGGTATGAATGCATGACTGCCTTTCTCAAAACAGCAGTCTTGGATAATTTAACAAATGTTTATCCTAGATCAGTGGAGATCCAAAGTGAAGGACAGAAAAAACTATGAAAGTCATTTTACAATGGTACTCATTCAGTTCAAGTTTTCAAATGTTACTGAGGGACTAAAAACTCTCTAGTTTTCCAAGACAATGTAATTTCAAGAAGAACTGGCTTCTGGAGTTGCTTGAAATATATAAGCTATAGGAATGGAAAGTAATAGTTACATTCTTAAATCATTGAACACCTTTTGATAACCGTGCTTTTAGCATTAGATAAGGACAAGTAAACCAAAAGAAAATACAAAATTTTCAAACATTGAAAGACATCACAGAAGGATCACCCAGTAAGACATAGACAAGAGACGGGAAAAAAACCCCAAAACAAAACCCAAAGAACAATCCATGTAATTATTTAGTCTATAAAACAAGACCATGTGATTACAAATAATCCCAATACAGGAAATAAACTTTAGTCAGCCACTAAAGACAGTAAGATATGAAGCAATGGTCTCAAACTATGCACATAAACATAGTGGGAGCACAGCTTAGGAAAAAATCAGTTAGTATTTAAAACAATTAAACCATGAACAGCATTTACAAGGAAGATAAATATTGCAAGAGGAGAGACATTCTAATTGGGTTATTTAAACTTTCTTTAGTTGAGCAAGAATTCAATTTACTTACAGTCTCTTCATAGATTCTAAGTGACTAAACGTTCCAGGAATCAAATGCGCTATTCTGTTGTTATGCAAAAATCTGTTAAAAACACAGAAATATGCATGTAAAAATTCAGATTTTGAGATGCACTCATTTAATTTACATTCTTCTAGAAGTTTCTTGAGAAAAAGCAGTCTTAGAAAATTAAAAACAAACAAACAAACAAACAAAACAAGACCAAAACCAGCTAATTGGGTACTGTTCTTTAAAGTGGTCTCCAAGGTGTAATTGTGTCCGTATGGGGAAAAAGAAGCCTTAAGTAACCAAAAGGAAGGGAGTTCATAAGCATTCAAATGAGAAATTAAAAAAAAAAAACAACTTCTAGTTCTTCATTATGTGTGTTTTAGGCCAAACACTGATCACAGCTCTTTAGAAATAGTTTTGCAATAGAAAAATATACCACACGCAATGCTCACTTAAGCATGCTTTTAAGGTCAGTAGTAGTAGTAGTTACAGTATAAAGTTTAGACTAAAAATAACCCATGGCAATGACAAAATACTATTTTCCAGTTTCAAACACTTGATTTAATTCAAACAAAGAAGCAAGCTGACTTCTGAATCTTACCCCAAGAAAAACAAACTTACAGCCTTTCAAGTTTTGGAAGATGAGTAAAGGATTCAGGTTCCAGCGTTTCTATTTGATTAAAGTGCAGATATCTGAAAATATGTTAAACAAAAAAAGAATACTGTAACAGTTTTCTTAATGAAGAGGACATGCCTTAAAGAATTTGTTATTGTTTACACACTGTTTATAGTTCTAAATGGCAGTAGTGATGTAGAGGCTTAACTTTTTTCTGTTACCATCTGAATATTGTACTTGAATCTGAGAAATACAAGTTATGACCAAAAAAACCCAGTTTGCAGATCACTATGTAGAGCGGGGGGGGATGTGTGTACACATACATGAGCAATAAAAACCTGTTTGACAACAATTGCTTTGGAGATTTTGGAGATAATACTTTGGAAACTCTTTTGCAAGTGTGATTTTTATTAGTATGCATACTTGAAAAATGTATCAAAAAAAGAAAATTAATTTTTTACAGGAAAAATATTGGAGGATGTTTAGAAAACATTCACAGTTTCCAACAGAATAACATTTTTAGGGGACAACTGTTTTCATTTCAGTGAGTGAAAATTTCAGATGATGCTGAGATATAACCTTCTCTAGTCCATGAACACTAGTATTTAAAGTATGAATGCTCTCAAAAGCCAAATTTGCAATATACACCCAAGTTTGACTAATTTGAATTTAGACACAGGGTTTCCCAGCAATAGGTGTACAATCAACCACCACAGCGGTGCTCTATTGGATGCTCTGTTGATGCTTATGTAAGCCATTACTATTACACAGTAACAAATATTACACAGCTGTTACTCCTGTAAAACTCAAAGTTAATGGAACAAGATAATTAAGCAAACTATTAATCTGTAACTGGTGTGAAAATGGACTGCAAATGCAGGATCATTCCAGCATTGACTATATTGTGGAGCTACTCCATAACCTTGCAGATGAGTAAACAAGATGGAACAGATAAGACTAGCACAAGTAACAGTGAAAATTATTTATAGACTTTGGATTCTGATTATATCCAAATGTATTCAAAACTCCTAAAGTTTCCTATTTGACTTCTGTCCAACTCAGGAACATCTGGAGAATGTGCATACACAGAAATCACTGTGATCTGAAGAAAGAACAAGCCCATCATTTAAAAACAAAAAGGACAACTCAGAGCCCAGTGTCTCCTGAAAAATTAATCCGTCAGCATGAAAAGGTCAAGGACGTGGGAATTTGCTCTTGCTGAAACACCGCATGTGCTCTACTCCCTGATCTGAGCCAAATGGTCACTGCAGAGCGAGGAAAGCGGGAAGAAGCAGTGATTATGGCAGAGTCCTTGCAGTAAGCTCTGGAAGGCGTGTGCAGCAGGGAAGCCAGGCACGTGCCTGGCAGCCTCCCAGGCTCCCGCCAGCAGCAGCACGGCCAAGCGCGAGTCAGCGAGCAATGCCAGGGAGCACTGAATGGGGACCACAGAAAAAGCCAATAAATCAGCACGGGTGTGATCAGGCACATCACAGTGTCAAGTCTGCCTACTGCCAGGGCAACACGTGGCTACAGAGTGTATTGAGCACAGAGTATGATCTTGTTTGCACAAGGAAACAAGAAGTCCATTACTATGCTGTGACTGCAAGTTTTCATCTCCCTTTTGCAAATACAGGCCAATTTCTTCTAAATTAAAAAGACATATCTCAAAGACAGATATTTCCTGCAAGGTTTTCATTTGAATTGCAGAGAGGAGAGAAACCTCAAGGTCCAGCCCTGAGGAAGGCCCATTTGCCCCATGGGCAAGGCCCAGCCATGAGGTGGGCAGGCACATCTTGCCAGGAGCCAGGGCTCTGCTCATCCACCTCTCCAGCATCAGCAGCATTTGGGAGGGGCAAGGCACAGTAGGGATCACTGCAATGAAAGAGGATGAAGGGAAATACCAGGCACAACTATAGGGTTCATTACTTCTTCTGATGCAGCTTTGATTTTGGAAAAAATTACATCCACTACTCCTTGTGCAGGCAGCAGTGATTTTTTCCTTTTTAACTTTGTCAATTCTACTTTCATTTTTATGCTTCATGAGCACCTTGCAAGCACATCTCTTTATATTACCAGTAAATTAATCTCTTGTACTTCTTCAACATTGACAAGGGAAGATTTGTTTTGTGAGAACAACAAATAACACTGGCAAAAGCAGACACATGGAGGCACAAACCCCCTCCTTCGGGGCCATGAATCAGAGGTGAAATTAGCAAAGAGCGAAAAAGAAAGAACACCTCTCTCAGATGGTTTAAGTGATGCATACATCACGACACTCAAAGCAACAGCTCACAGCAGCTGTTTAGTACTCAAGACTACTATACTGACAAATGGAATATATACGTTATGTGCCTGAAAACTCACCTGGTTTTCCCAACCAAATTAAAAAATATTTTTGTTATAAACCTTGTCTTGTTTACAACCTCAAATCATCACAAATACAAATGCAATAATTCAGGTGCTGAAGCACATCGTAACAGTTAATTTTCCTCATCAGATATCATGCTGTCTAAAGCAGCTCAAAAAAAAAAAATGAATTACAGCCAGAAAATACTCTTAAGTGCTTCATATTAGTTGGGCTACACAAGTTAGTTGGGTTTTGCAGGTCTTTATATTGTGACTTAAAGAAGTCCCGAGCAACTTGTCATACAATTTATGAAAAGAACAAGGTGTGAAATAACTGGAAAAAAATAACTAGCAACAAGTGTAATTCAAAGCAAAGAGATGCACGAACCAGATTGCTTTGTAAGTCTACAATACAAAGAATAAAAACATCCTCACCAATAAAACCTATACTTTAATCATATTTTATCACTTTGGTTTATCACTTTCATTATTTTCTTTTATGTACCACATTAATTTCTTTTAAAATTTTTTAATATTTTAATTCATATAATAATTTCTTGGATTAGAAATTCACTTCAAAGGCAATCATATTTGGGAAATAATCTCACACCAACGTATCTTTATAGGCATCTTCTATGTTCAGATTACAAAATACTCTAAAAATAGTAGTATCATATAATAAATTTGATATTAAAAACACTGTCAGAATGAAAATTTAAAGAAATAGCATAGAAGAGTGATTTTTAAATACACACATGTCTTTCTTTTTTAATTCTACATTCACTATCAAGAATGAAAGAGAAGGAAAGAAAATACTTATAAGAAGAAAAAGTCCAAACTAAACACTCCCAGAAGAAGGTAAAGATTTTATCAAATAAACATGGTATAGATTTTCTTTTTCTTATTATTAATCTTGAAAGATGAAAATTTACAATAAAATTCAGTTCCCAGTGGCATTTTTCACAGCACTAAATTTAGGATTATATCTTCTGTAGCTTTGTATTTTTTTTGTGGCGGAGTACTTTTATCATATATGCCAATTGTTCATTTCTAATAGTATCAACATATCTTTGGGGAAGTACTTATCAATCCATCAGCCAAGTATAATCTATGTTCTGAATTTAAATAGCATGTTTGCCATTTTGATTATTTGAAAGAGAATTAACAAACATGTATTCCCACATTTATCAAAGAGCTTTCCCTGCCCAGGGACAAGTAGTAGCAGCCTTAAACCACAAGGAAAGAGATTTAAATTTGTGTTATCATAATGATACAAAATACTAGAACGGGACACTTAAGGAGATTATGAAATCCTCTCCTTAAAGACTTTTAAAATAAGGCTAGACAAATATCTGTTTCCAGTTTGTTGTCCCTAGCTGATCTTCTTTCACAATAATAAGGATGTACTTCTCAAGGCCCCTCTAATAACTTTTGGGTTTGTTTATTAATTAATTCTCTTTCATTACTCCTTACCATAGGTGTTTTTAGTGGCAACTTTACACAGACTCCACTGTTGGCACAATTAAGCAAAAATCAGGAACTCTTTGTAGTATAAAACTTAAAAAAATAATTAGTAGCTTTTCAAAGCTGAAAATGAATTGGGGGGGAATTGATACAACAAGCTGCATCACTTGTATTTAAGTTTATGTTTTTATCTGTTAATTTCCTCCCAAAATATGTTCATATGTACACAAACTACAGCATAACTCCAGTAAGAGCTTATAAAGAGCAAAATTAGTATGTTAATATGAAAGTTAGAAGAAAATGCGTAGCTAGTATTCCACTAAGATTAGGTAAACAGATTTAAATAGTTCCATTAATATTTGGGTATCCCACCAGTTAAGGACTGCACAATACACTTTTTGTCCCTGATACATATGGCTCTTCAGCTGATCACAAAAAATACAACAGATATTTGGAAGAAAAGCAATGTATACACATATGGAAAGGGACTGCATTTAGAGCTAGATCTTGGGATCCAAACTCATGACCTTGAAAGTCAGGTCTTTGTGACATTTCCGGTGGGATTCAGTTGTCACAGGCATACAGAAGCACATAGCAGTTGTCTAAGCACCAGCACACAGAGGCAGCTTTTGTTGCCTTTTGGGTGCTCTGTGCCTTCCGGTTGCTGCTCCAAAAAATGTAAGTTTCCCACAGCTTATGATGCATTTGCCAGACCCAAACATAGGTCTTCAAGATTTAACAGTGTCTAAACTGGTACTTTGCATGGCTACTTTTCATGAGTGACCACTTTCCCTTATGCCCAGCCATGACTGACAAGTTAGGTGACGAAATATGTATGGCTCAATGTGTTTGTGTATCTAAAATTGCCAACTTTTTCAGAATTTACTCTAGCGCAAATGAATTTTAAGATCTGATTCAAAGATCTTATTCCCTTGGCAGAAATTTCGGAAGGAAAAGCTATTTTGACTACATCAGCAGCTAAGAATTCTGCCACAGAGGTTTAAGGAGGAATTTGCCTGCTGCAGTAAATACTGGGGATTTTTTGTCCCTTAAACATGCAACGGGCCTCTTAAATCTAAATATATTTAGTTTCTGTCAAATAACAACAACAATCACCAGAAATCTGTTTGCTTTGCTGTTCATTCTGCTTCACAGGAGTAGAAGGAATTACTATGAAACCAGTCTTTCCCTGAAATTTGGACCACAGTATCTACTTCTGAGAACTCTGCTGAGCACTGAGAAGAGCATTTGGCAGAGTCAACACATCCAGGAGCAAAATGTATTTGATAACTTGAGGCCACAGAGTCCTCAAATGCAGAAACATCAACTGAGTAGTTGATAAAGTTAGGACCTTGGGAACTTTCTTGTCAAGAGTTACTCTAGTCTTGTCAACAGTTTTTCTCCAAAGATAATGTGATAAAACAGACTCTATAGAGCCAGAACCTATTTTTATGCTAAAGATGCATAAATGATAAATCTCTCATAAACTAAAAATCTCAATGAGTACTCTCCATTAAATTTTTTTCTATGCTTGCCACTGGCCTTATGTGTCCCCATTTCTCCACCTGGCAAGCCTTCTGTTTAGGATCTGCCCAGGAGAAGGGCTCTAAAAAGCAGTGAGCTCTCTGACATACCAGTTGGGAAGTAACTGGTCCCCCTGCCCTGGCAGCTCACCAGACTAGCCTGGGTGCTGCCATGACACAAGGGTAGGCACCGAGCAGTAGTTGTGCCAGGCTCCATTTCCATACTTCCCAGCTAGAGATGAGACTCAAACTCTTTTTAAAACTTAATTTCATACAGAATAATGTTGATGTCTCAAAAGTTTGAGCTTAAGCTGATACAGTGTGACACCACTGTGGGCAGAGAAGCTTAACTGCAATCTAGTAGAGAAGTACATTCAGAAGGTGTTAATATTTCAAAGTGATTTATGTTATTCAGTCATAACATAGATCAACAGGAAATAGAGCAAAAGAAAAAAAAAGGCAAATGTTGCCACTTGCAGCATATAAGGCTTGTGGCACGAGGAAAAACATTATTCTGGAAACATTAGTACTTCAATAAATGGGCCTCAGTATTTCGAATTCTACACAGAAATTAAGAATTGCTATTAGCATGCAAGTAAGCCCTACCAGTTGCTGTCAATATGCTGCAGTAATCATTTCTAGAGTAAAATAAGGAGGAAAAGTAAGGCATTAAGAAAACAAATTATATATTTATATGTTTTATAATTAAAACTTTTTGTTTTATATAGAAGCTCTTCCTTCAAAAGGTCTGTTGCCCTCTAAAATGAGCATGTATGATTACATACAGATTTACAGTAACAAGGAAACTGGTACATATAGAAAATTTATAATACACTGATACTTTTCAGGAGTGTAAAAATTTATATTCAGCCTCCCAAATTTATACACTACAAAACTCATTGGTTTACTACTGTTATTTGGCACTCAAACTGTGAAACAGCTGTGCATTTATTTACAGCTCTTTGAAGGTATAGCAATGCTTTCCTAGTACAGAATCATAAAGCTTGGAAAAGACCTGTAAGATAATTAAGTCCAGCCATCAACTAGCATCACCACCATGTTCACTATTAAAACATGCCCTCAAAGTGCCATATCCAGTCATTTCTTGACCACTTTCAGGGATGGTGACTCCACTACTTCCTGGGCAGCCCATTCCAATGCCTTACAACCCTTTCCGTTAAAAATTTCTTCCTAATATCCAATCTAAACATCTCCTGGTGCAACTTGAGGCCATTTCCTCTTGTCCTGTCACTTGTTACCTGCGAGAAGAGACCAATTCCCAACTCGCTACAACCTCCTTTCAGGTAGTAATACAGAGCAATAAGGTCTCCACTGAGCCTCATTTTTTCCAAATTAAACAACCCCACTTCACTCAGTTGTTCCTCATAGGACTTGTGCTCCAGACCCTTCACCAGCTTTCCCTGTCCTTCTCTGGACTTGCTCCAGCACCTCAACCTATTTCTTGTAGTAGTTATAAAACAAAATAAAGTTGAACTTTAGGGAATCAATACAATTGGGTTTTGTCATACTAAGGACTGCATTTTTCATTATTTTTCAATAGAAATTATTCTTCAGTCATTATAGGAAAAGAAGTATGATTTTAACGAATCTTTCTAGAGGACATTACTGAAACATCTACATTACAAATTATGAACTTTCTTACTTTTTAAACATCTATATATCACAATGATTACATATAAATCATAGTAAAATTTTAATTTAAAAATCTATTCCTGTTTTCAAATATAACAAAACTGGGTTAAATTTCAAGAGCCTAATTCAGCTTTAGTGATGCTGCATAAAACAAAGTAGCTGCTGCAGTCAAAGAAATTGCAATATTACAAAACCTAGAGGAATGAAATAAGGTTCTCTAAGCAATACACATTAGTTTTCAACATCTTCCATAATAGTGTTTCTCCTTTTTCAAAGCTATATAACAATGTATAGGGACACCAGGAATGCAAATCACAAATAAAAGACAAACACAGAAATGAGGAATTTGACACAGAGATCAATTGTGTTTTTTACATGCAAATGATTATGGGGCTCTCTGCCCAACAACCCAGGGAGTGCAGACATGCAGAGCATGCGGGTAGGGTGTACGGATCAAGGCGTGCACTTTTCCTCTGCAGGGGAACCATGGAGATGACAGCACAGAAGAGAAAAGGCACTTACAGTTGTTCTAGAGAGGCAAGTCCTTTAAATGCTTGCCTGTCAATTGACTGGATTTCATTCTTGTACAAATAGCTGAAACAAGAAACAATCAGTAATATTAGTACACAAACAAGAGCTACATGAAGGTGGAAAAGAAGAATTAAGTTGACACGTGAAGACAGTTTTTCAACTGCATATTAGGAAAAAAAAAATACAAAACAAAAATTAAAATACTCTGTCCTTGAGATTTCATCCCAAATGTCTGCTAGGAAAAAAAAAGTCCAGGGCCTTGAAGGCCCTGAGGCTGTAACCCAGATGGTCTTGGGCTTCTCAGTGCTCCTGGTATTACTTACTCGTTTATTGTCCCTTGTTTGCTTTATTCATTTGCTGAAAGTCAAAATAAATTCAACTCAATGGGACAGAATTTCATCAGAAGTGCCTTTACCAGAACACACTGGGGAATGGCACTAGCCTCTTGTTTTCTTTAAAAATCTCATCTAAATACTGGTACAAATATTCAAATTATGACAGAATATGTATTTTTACGGGACTTGGAGAACAAACAGTGAGAATTTCTCTGACTCCGCCTGTGTCACCTTCTGAACATTTGCAAAAAAATACAAGTTATAATATTAGTATTGCACCCATAATGCAGCTTTGCATATTTGTTTTATCAGTGTGTAGAACGTGGACATTAGGTCCCCATTGATACTCTATATAGAAACAGACTAAACACATACAGAGTACCAAAATGATCACGTTGTCTTTTTTACAGAATTAAATCAGGATGGATCAGTGTATATGCTCACGTTCGTCATGCTCTTAACAGCAAGGATGGTTTAGTGAGGGGGTACCGGACAAAAATCACAGTTTAGATGATGACTGCAGTTTCTGCATGGAGACAGCAAGTAGAAATACTCAGGAAATATTCAGGGGGTTCAGGGTCAGTTACTCTTTTTTTGTTAGGATAGGAACAGGTTGGTGGTTAAAAACTTTTTCACAATTATTTGACAAATGATTTGAAATTCAGTTAATCTGGAATGGGTTTCTATGAGAAGGGGATAAAGAGACTTTGTACCACAAATAACTTTATTAGCAGGCGTCTTATTAGTAGTAGTTTTGGTTTTTCTATTATTACAGTTTTCAGTAACTTACTGGAAATATTGCAAACTTCTTGGATGCAACGGAAAAAAAATATTGGCTCTGCTGGAGTTGGTGGCAGTTTTTACACTGATGTGACAATGAGCAACATTTCACAATAGGCCCTAACAAAGAAGTTGTAGGTATTTGATATTCAACTAGTAACAATTTTGGGGGACAATATGGAGTAGCATCCTTTCCTTGAACCTAAATTAACATTTCCAATGCACTGCTCGCTGAGAATCCAACACATTAATATACAGAGTTCCTCCAAGAACAGATAACAAGCAAATAAAATTTCAGAGGTTTTCAAAATGCTCAAAATTATGAACAAATTAAACCAGGCAAAAATTATTGTCATGTGAAATTACTGTAAAAACTTTAAAAATATTTTGAAAAGAGCAAGAATAGACGCATTATGCATTTTGCATGTGGAACTGGTTTATATTTTGTTTGGAAAAAAATTATTTAATGAGTATTCAAAGATTTGTTTTGACACAGATTTACCAAGTCATTTGATGACCATGGTATTACAATTTTATGTCTCCTTAATTTTACTCTTTGTACAATATTAAATTTCTATCTTATTTTCCCATGAGAATTTTAAATGCACCTTTTCTTCTTACTCCTTAGAAAATTTTGACAGAACATCTAAAATGTTATTTATCTTTCTGAATACACTTAATTTAGCAGTGTGGAAATTCCTCTTATTCCTGAGTACTTAGTTTCTGATGAGACCAGAGAACTGAACTGGGCTTAGTTTTGAAAACCCACCTCAGTCAAATATATCTCTTGTGGCCATTTCAGTAATTTTATTAAAGAAATCTGAATGAATGCAATTTTTAAAAAAGTTTTACCAGAATCAATCATGTAACTTTTATTTACTCTCTGCAGACAAAAGAAGGCAGAGAGTGAAAATCAGAGGTGGGTTAGAGGAAGACTGGGATAATGACTTTGTAGTATTTCAGGCTTTTACCACCACACTGCAGGGAAGGGAGCAGCTTTTCATGTCCCCTTTTGGACCTCTTACCAAGCCACTGAGGTGGGACTTTATTTGGGATTCAGCTTTAAACCACAGCTTTTTCCATTCTGGTCAGAAAACCCTCAGCTACAGGACATTCAACTGACCTCAGTTCATCATGTCCTGCCTTCACAGAGAAACCCCAGCAACCCCAGGGCTACAACAACATATGTCCTATGACAGATGTGTTAACCAGACTTCCATTTAATTGTGTAGTTATTTCTCTGAGGATAGTAACAGAAAGAAAAATATATAAATATTTGCCTAATGGAAAGAGAGATGACAGAATACAAAGTACAAATAAGTATCACTGACAAAAAAATATTTATGTCTCTCTACAATGCTACTGTGCACATATTGTCTTAAACAAGTAACTTTGTAAACACTCTGCTAATCTTTAACATAAACGTTCTCAAAATTTATCCCAGTTACATTATCAGCAAACAAATTTAGAGTATAATAGAGAAAAAGCAATTTATCATTTCATTTACCTAAAAGCTCTCTTACAGAGCTGAATCATTAGCATTTTACAAAGGATGAATAAACAGTGGATTAAGATAACAAAGGGATATATTCTATTAGGACATTAAATTATTTTCTGGCAATTACTAATAACTAGAAGTGTTAAAAAAAGAGCATTTTTTCCAGCAATGCAAGCAAGGCTGACAGAGATCAGAGGTACTGTTCACATGCTTAGGAAATGAACAAAAAGGTAATCAGTTATCAGAAAATTAGGGGGGAAAAGTAGCTGTAAATGTAAATGTTTAAAAAAAGTGTAAAAGCTGTAAATGTTTGCTAGATCCCTTACAGGGGTTTGTTGTTTGGGTTTTTTTTAATGGATCATATTAAAAATCATGTGATTCAAGGAGAAGATCCAGATACATTTATTTGGAAGTGAAGCGGAAAAAAAGGCAAAAAGTAACAGCAGTATCAGGTATTATAGAGTTTAATCTGACAAGTAAATGAACACAGCAAAGAGATATTTATATAGAAACATGAAGGAGGCAGTGGAATTAGCAACATGAATTGCAAAGAAAAGAGATCTGGAACCACTGCAGGTGTTCAGAGAAAAAAGTCCCATGACCAGGACAGTAACACTGGCAGAAGGCACAGAAGGAAATGTGACCTAATCTCATTCTGGAAGACTAAACTCAGCAACTCAGCACTTTGGCAAACCTGTAACATATCTTCTACCACTATTACCTCATTCACCAGATACTAAACAGAACTTCTGTGCTCCCTTTTAGTATTTCCAGAACTCATACATTTCAAACAGTCTTTATGCATTTACCATATGCATATGACAATACTTTCATGTCTGATTCCTCACCTCTCCATTTCACACTAAGTCAACAGGTGTCAATGTTGTTGGCAAAGTTAATTTTGGTCTCCATTTCTATTTCTATCACTTCCTTCACACTATCTTCTAGTTCACTGCTCTGTAAATACCAACCACCTTCTCTTTATCTGGAAAGGTTTCTTTAATAGCTAATCTATATTATATATTTTTCCTATCTTCTCACTAAATTCTTTCTTTTTTAACTTAACTTCATTTTTTCATATTCTAATTAAAAATCTTCCAGTATTCTACATATTAAAATGGTAGTATGTGTCTATCTTCAATTCCCAACCATCTTCTCTCTTGGAGAATAAACTGTTGACTAGAATCAGAGTCAAACTAGGGTCAGGAAGGACTATCCTACCAAGTTTCCACAAATCTACTTACATCTCTATTTTAAGGTTGAGAAGGCTTATTAAAGAACCATATTACCAAGACTAAGGTATATGAAATAAAGACATGGACAGAAAGGCAGAAAAAAGTACCCTTGTGGTTTCACAGCAAAACAATAATTATATTTCTTTTTTACCAGCTTTTAGTATATGAATACAAACCCAAATTATTACCATGAACAGCACAGCAAAATCACACAGAACTGCTTTTAGAACTATCAAAATTTCAATTAGAAAAAGAATAAGATAACAAAAAGACCTAAAAAGCAAGGGTCAAAAATCGTTGTGCACAATTTTCTTTTTATAGTGTAAAGACCAACTTTTACAGTGACAAATTTTTTTAATGCACAGAAAATTGAGAAAATATCATTACTCATTGTCAAAATGTGCCCTTCAGATAGGCAATTCTGAAAGTTACTCATATATTTATTGCTCATAAAACTCTAAGCTTAATTTTCAGAAAGAAACAGTACAAAGAAGCATTCGAAAATTCTATGGCCTTCAAAATAATTTTGTCTCAAAGCAAATAAACTGATGTTCATCAGACATACAGGAATGGGTCTTCAAATCTATCCCTCAGAAACTGGCTATTTTAAAAAAATAAATATGCTGCATTATCTTTTATACTTGCATAATTTATGTATAACTCTAGAGTTGCCAATATTTTATAGATCATTATATATTTATGTTTACTGTTATAGATTTTATATTTATATATATTCACATTTTGCTAAGTCAGAGACACTGAGAAATTATGTTTTCTAAAATTAGTGAGCGAATTATAAATTTTTAGAACCATAAGCAATCCAGTACTTGACTTCTCATAAGAACACAGGTAACATCATGGACCAATGATTTCATTTTATGAAACATGACAGTATAAGTTCAGTTTGCAAATATCCACAGGATCAGACCATACTAAATCTCAGTTATTCCAGATGATTTGACTTTATAATAATACATTCTGAGCAGTATTTCTAACTTTTGAACAATCCTATTGGGAAAAAAAGTTCTGCTTCGTCCCCTTTACTTCACAGAATATAGTTAGTAGGTACTTAGCTAAAACTTTCACTGCTGAATAGCATTGATTTACTACACTTAAGTCTTCTGTATTGATAACCTGACCAGTACCGGCAACTTTATAACTTTAAGGCTGTAAAATTTAAACATTTATATCACAGCCACTGAAATAGGCAAAAAAAATCTTAAAGTTTATTTTTGCAAAACGAGGGATGGCTTTAAAGAGTTTTCTGTAGTTGAATAAACTATCACATTGAACTTTATGTTCATATTTTCCGAGGAACAACAGGAAAACAAAAAGATCTTCCTCTTAACAATATAGATACTGATAATCATTGCTACATGTATATGAAAACAGATCAAAGTTCAGTTATCTCTTTTCACTCTTTCACTGAACTGCACACACTGCACAGCTGTGTTTTATTTCAGGTTTACTACAGCTAGGCAACGGCAAGCATGTGAAAACAAAGGACTAATAAGAACCAAGAAGAATCTTTGTACAGTTCCTAACTATAGAAAGAAGCTTAGCCATCCTCAATTAGTAAACTTTATGTACTACACTACCAGATCCACCATACAAACATATCTTGTAACAAATAAAACCATCATGGGCTTTATTCATTCACTGACAACAGTCTGTTCAATATTCTTTCCCCTCCCTCTGTATATACATTAAATAATGTTACTACTGAAAGACAATACACAGAAAAGTGAGACGTAATCAAACACAGATTGCAAAAACAGGTAATGCATCTGCACAAATTTGTGCAATTTTCTCCCTTCTCCTGCCTCCCTAGAGCTATTCAGGCTGCGTTCTTGAAAACTATATGGAAAACTAAGCTGCTGAATTGTTTCCAAAGCAATAAAATCCCCATGTGACCATTTTTTCCTGTACATCATTCAAGTAATGATCGATCAATACTCCAAGACAATGGAGTGAAACTTTTCTAAATGACAGTACATAAGGTGGACTCCAGAGCTGAGAATCCATGACAACTCACTATGCAGGTTAAGTCTATTATACAGATAAAAACAACATTTTTGACGCCTTTTGTTTATTCAGATAATTAATACACTTGGTATGTTTGCTAAAAATGGGAGAAGTTATTCTTAAAATATACAGGTTGATGGAAGACATAGAACTTACACCAAATCATATAGGTACTCTTATATTTTGGGTTTGACTGAATATTTCACTTAAGAATTTTTACTGCATTCAGTGAACAATTTAGAAATAGTTAAAAAAGATTAGGTAAGCTTCTGCAGACACAAGCCTTGGACCAGCTGCTTTTAAACCACTTTTAAAAACACAAATTTAAAAAGTACCTGAGTGAAGACTTCAGTGAACCTTTAACAAAGTAGTTTCCTAAACATTTCAACAGACTCCTTTTTCAATTATCTTTTAGGTTGCATATAGAAAGCAGCAATTATTATGTCCTTTAAAATGTACTGCCTACAGATATCAGCCTTTTACTAGCAACTACTTAGAGAAACACAGTTGCCCCTACCCCATAAATTAATTTCACAGATTTTCAGTATCTCCCAATTTACTGAGTCAGAAAAAAATTACAATCTCAGAATAAAAAACTTTCCCACTGAAGAAGCTCAGTTACACATTGATGCAGAAAGTGACATTCATTTAACTTACAGATATTTCAGATTTTCAAGGTCTTCAAATGCCCCACTAGGTATTCTTTTGATTTGATTGTTGTTTAGAAGCCTACAGAAAGAAATAAAGAGCCATTTATTTTAACATACAGAAACACTAGGGGGAAGACTGTGTAAAAGCAGGTGCAATGTAGTATTAAATTTCGGAAAATGCTTTTCCCCCTAACAGCAACCGTTCGAGGAAAAAGAGTTATGTGCTTAGAGCTGCTCAGCCACTATCCTGCAGGTGAAAACTGAAAAAATTAAAACTTTAAAAAAGTAAAAACAAAAAACCAAAAAAACCCAAAACCACCAAAACCCTCAAACAACAAAACAACACAGCAACGTAAAAATATCAAAACCAAAAAAAACCACAACAAACAAGAAAAAAATACAACAAACAAAACTAACGAAACAACACACACACAACTGAAATAATGTGGCTTTCTGCAGGTATCTGAGATGTAGATGAAGAGTGAAAAAAACTTGGTCTCAAGTCTCTACATCAGTCTGAAATCAATCAAAATTATATTGACAAAGATTTGGCATTACCAGGTGCATTAAAGTGACTTTTTCTCGATGCTTCTGAGAAATATCTTGTTCACTAGGCCCTTTACATCTTATAGGAACACAAATGTCTGTATGCACAGATTTGCATTCATCCCCCATGTAGTGATTTTATGAAGAGAAGGGAATTCAAACTTAACATATTCTCTCTTTATTTGGGACTTGGGGACTCAAGATCAGTGATTTGACGAGTTAAAACTTGAGGCTGGATATATGAAAGAAATTGTAATTCAAAACTGGGGATCAACTGCAGAGGTATGATCAAAGGAGACTGGAAGCAGAGATAGCTCGTAAAACATTTTGGCAGCACAGATTTTGACAACACACATTTGGGGGAAAGTCCTATAATTTCTTCCGGTGTGAATATAAAGTACAGGATGTCTAAATACATTTGTTGTTATGTGTCTGCAGATAAAACAGTGATCCAAAGATCACTGATACCGCTACTGCATTTCAGTTCACACACTACTTGTGTTCTGGGAAACAGTCACATTTGCAGCCATAAATTATGTATATTTAAAAGTAAAAATTACTGTCAAACTTAATTCCTCCTCCCTGCTATATTAAAGAAGAGAAACATGCAAGCATTTGTTTCAAAAGTGATGTTTGAAGGAATGATAAAGGAGATACAAAATTAAAACTATAATACACATACTATTTGTATTATTGGTTGTAAAAGAAAAAAACACAGATTTTTCTTCACAATCATATGTGACAACAAAGATCTCCATAAAAGGCAACTCAGTAGGGACAAAATCTTCCAAGTCCTGCCAGTCCTGGTAAGCACATTAGAAAAGGAAGGTTCAAAACATTAGTTTGTTGAATAATTTGTAACTGCAACATATTTGCATATCTGAGCCTTTGAACAGGTTTCTTGTAACTCCATGATTATGTCATATTCCACTGAAGCAATTTAGTACTATGTGGGAAAAAATTATAGATTAAAGGTTTAAATTTTCATTAAACTAAAGTATGTTAATAAAACAATAATATGCAAATAATTTGCTTTTTAATTTTGATAGACATACATCTGGTTTTGCTTTCAAATATTTTGGTCTGTATTCGGTTTGTGTAGCCGGGCTTTGTAGTAAGGGGGCTACAAGGGTGACTTCTGTGAGAAGCTGCCAGAAGCTTCCCCCATGTCCAGCAAAGCCAATGCCAGCCAGCTCCAGGATAGATCTGCCACTGGCCAAGGCTGAGCCAATCAGGAATGACAGTAACACCTCTGTGATAACATATTTAAGGAGAAAAAAGTTGTTGGGCAGATGGAAATTGCAGGCAGGGAAGACAGGAGTGAGAACATGTGAACAACTCTGCAGACACCAAGGTCAGTGCAGAAGGAGGGGCAGGAGGTGCTCCAGGCACTGGAGCTGAGGTGCCCCTGCAGCCCGTGGTGCAGCCCATGGTGGAGCAGCTGTGCCCCTGCAGCCTATGGAGGACCATCGGGGTGCACAGACCCACCTGCAGCCCATGGAGGAGACCTACACCAGAGCAGTTGGATATCTGAAGGGGGCTGTGACCCCATGGGAGTCCCATGCTGGAGCAGGGTCCTGGCAGGGACCTGCTGACCTGTGGAGAGCAGAGCCCATGCTGTGGCCTTGTGAGAAACCCAAGCTGGTGCAACCTGTGCCCACGTGGCAGCAGTTTTCTGAACAACTATTGCCCATGGGATAGACCCACGTTGGAGAAATTCTTCCGCAGGAGACACAGGGAGCAGGAGAAGGACTCCTTTCCCCGAGCAGTGGCAGAAACAAGCTGTGATGAACTGACCATAACCCCCATTACCTGTCTCTCTGCGCCACTGAGGGGGAGGTAGAACTTGGAAAGGAGGGAGGCGTGGAGGGATGGTGCTTTTTAAGATTTATTTTACTTCTTATTCTCCTGCTCTGATTCTGTTAGTAATAAATTTAATTAATATCCCCATTTTGACTCTGTTTTTGTCTATGACAGTAATCAGTGAGTGATCTCTCCTGGTCCTTATCTCAACTCATGAACCCTTTGTTATATTCTCCCTCCTCTGTCCAGTTGCAAAGGGGAGTGATAGAGCGGTTTTGATGGGTACTTGGTGTGCAGCCAGGGTCAACCCACCACATGGTCCTAAGCCCCACTTCTCTCACCTGTGTAAATACTACAGTTCAAATTTATGAGACTACTTACCTGGGATAAGTGAGCAAATAAACCCATTAACAAATTAATCATATTAAATCAAAAGGGGAAAGGGTCTTAAAGTTGAAAAAGAACTTACAGTGTGTTCAGGTTTTTAAGTCGTCTAAACTCTCCAGGCTGGATTTCTTTAATCCTATTAAATCTTAGGTCTCTGCAGAATAAAAAAAGAAGAATCATGTTATTAAAAAAACTATGTATTTTTTCATAGGAAAAACTGAACTAAGCACCACTCTTTTGTGATGACTATGACCAGCCCCTGTCCATAAACCATAGCTTTTGACCAATGCAAAACAAATCCAAACACTGTTTGACAAGTTTAAGAGGAGAACTGACCAAATCCAGCCTCAGCAGTCAATGCTGAAAGCTGTATCTAAGTTAAACCTGTGGTCATGAAGTATGTTCCATTCCACAGTGAAGCGACTTGTAATGGACTGTTGAGTTCTAGTTCACTAAATTGAATTATCTCCATATTTTAACAGCAGCTCGTAAATAACACAGTAAATAAAAATGCTTATAAATAAACAGATATAGAAAAATTTGGATCAGAATAGAACTTGGTTTAAAAAAAAGACAGCTTTCAAGGCTTTTAAGCTACTCAATTCTTACGTGCTTTATGTTATCCTGCTTTTAAAACCTATAAATCCATCTGCCAGAAGCTAGCTATTTCCTTATTTAATTTTACTTTCTATTAGTTTTTTAAATGTTTTTCCATCTTCAGTTTCCCATTAGATCTATAGCTTAATGACAACTTCTCCAAGAAGAAAGAAACCAGTTTCTCAAGTGAAGTGCTGCAGAGCAAGCAGGGACAGGGAGTGAGGTGGCAGCAGTGCAACACCACGGCTGTGCCAGTCCCACACCTCTTTTCCGATGAGAGCAGGCAGCAGTGCTTTCTTCCACCTGTTCTTCCACGACTCCAAGCCTGGCTGTTGTATTCCCAGCAGCTCAGAAATTGATTTAATCAACTTGTCGGAACCAGCAACAAACCTTTACAAAAAAAAACCCAGAAAGCAACTTTCTGCCTGATAAGCAAAATGAACAGGCTTCTTGGGAGAGCACCCAGGTGAGAGAGGGACTACTGGACCAGGGGAAAGGATACAGGGCAACAGGTCTGTCCTCTTCCCCAGCAGCGGACCAAGGACACCAGGACCTTCTGCCCTTCTCATGTAAAGGTGTTAAAACTAAATAACATCCTGTTTAAAACTCTACCCATTTATTTGCATTCTACACCAAGGTATTAAAAAAAGAAGCTGTAATAAAGCACAGCATATAATTTTTCCCTAGATCATAATACATTTGGTATCTGTAAGAAAAATTAATTATAAAGATTGTATGTTTTATTTAAAGCTAGTACTACAATTACATTAAAATTGGAGAAAAACCCTCAACGTTAACCTTACCAAAACATAAATACAATTTTGGTACATTCTTTCGAAGAGGAGTTTCTTCAAAGGAATTAAAATTTCTAAGTGTTCACTCAAAGTATTTTCATTAATTTTCAGCATTAAAATCCCCCCAACACTGAGGCAGCCCATAAAAAAAAGAAAGAATGTGCAATCTCTTTTGTTTTCTAAATAAATATAATTATATTTCATGAGGCATTTCTTGTACACAGAAGATAATAGTTGTTAAGTCGTAACCATTATAGATCTATCAAGAAGAAATTCTGTCAAACTGTCATAATTTCCTTATATAACAAGATAATAAGACAAGTGGAAAAGGGTAACAGAATTTACATTGTATATATTAGTTTAAAGGATTTAATACAGGCCATTCATATAAACTAACCAAAGACATATAGTTTAGAGGAAATCTCTGTAAACCAAGTGTTCAACTTAAGAAATGATAGGCAAAAAGATAGGGAAAAAGATAGGCAAAGACTATTTATTGAAGTGAAAGGTTGCATCAAATAGAATTGGGCAGAAATCTGCCATGAGATAATAACTATTTTAAGACAAGGTTGGTAGAAGAAAAAAAAAAAGCTTATGAATTTGGAATGGCTGTAAATATTCCCACTGTTTGAAATTAGAAACAAACATGAAGTTATAAACCCTTGAGAAGTGGCAATAACTACAGCAATAAGACAAGGAAGAATACAAAGCCACTACTTCTTGCAAAGCCAATTAAAGGTTCAGTAGAAAGTAGAAAAAAAGTCACCTCTGCAGTACCATCACAAGAAAAAAAACCCCAAACATTCCATACTAAACAGGAGCACCATTTCTCAGGCTTGGAATGTCATCCTTCCATGGCACACCATATCCAGCTCATGATAACAGACCGTATTTCAGGGAACAGAAGAGTTCAGAGCGAAAGTCCAGCAGCAACCAGAAACATCCCCTTGGAGAATGAACAGCAGGAATGAGGACTGTGCTAGACTGAAAAATGAGTATGGGAAGCTCAAGCAGCCCATTATGGTGCAGATCTTCAGAGGCATTTTGTGCTGCTGAAATAATGTGTGGTCAATCAGCATAATGAGGTTTCTTGACCCTTTTTTTCTGATTAGTTCCTGCCCAACTGTATTGCCACATAACTTGCACTCACAAAAGCTTGTTCCCTGCCCACTCATTTCTCTTTCACCTTTTTTGTTGTTCCCCATCTTGCTCTTACAAACTGACTGTATCCTGGCTGTCTGCTGTGCTGTGACTCCTGTGACCAGCCAGAGAGCACCCACAGGTTAAAACAGCAGACTGAGGGGGTCTTCCCCAGTTGCTGATTGTAATTTTTTTTCCCTTCTTAACCTCTAAATAGTAAATGAAACAACCAATTAATGAAATTCAAACGCCTATGGTGATGGCATGGGGCTTTAGGGTATGTAATAACTTTTTCACAACAATCCAAAGCTAAATGCCATGCATTTGGTTTCTCAAATAAAAATCTAGTAACCTAACTCTTAACTCAGATTGTCTCCTTTATTTTGTGTTTCAAATTGAAAATATTTACTCCTTAGAATTAAAGCTGGACAACATAATTCCAGTTGAAAAATACTCTTCAGCCATACAGACTTCCATAGAAGCTAAGCCCATCTCTTTGAAGTATTATGTCTTTCCTGGTCACAAAGCAAATAACATGTCCATGATAACTGGTAAACTGAACATTCTCAGGATTATTTTCCTGGCTCCACATCATCTGCTCTGTGCTAATCCATGGAGCACGACCAGGAAATGTTCGGCAGAGCGGGAGGCTGCGTGGGCCAAGAACGTGCCAGGGAGCATGCAGTCAATTTAGCAACTGGATGCTCCTGAGATTCACATTCCAGCACCTAGGAATGGCTGGAGTCTCACAGCACTGCAAACAGCCGTGGGTCAGGACATGTGCCAAGCAGTACACAGCAAATGTATGCACACACAGCTGCTTTGCAGGCTTCCTATGCACCATTACGTGAACAAGGTTGTATGAAGATCTGTAAGATCCAGATGTATGGCATATAAATAAGTACAATATTGGTATATTTTCTGTCACAAAGCAAATGAGAACGGTGCTGCAGACACTTTTTGTCTGGATGCAAATTAGTTCTGTTCCTAATAAATTCTTTATTTGAACTAATTGCATCCATTTGTTTCCCCTCCTTAAAATTCTTAACTATTTCCAATTCAGCACTGCAAATTGACTACTAACAATAACTTTATCTAATTAAACACAGTGAAATCTTCTAAATATATAAATATTAAAAACCCTTTATGAAGCTGTTACTGTCCCATAAGATCCAATGCTCCCATGGCAGCTCCTGGTGCTCCAAGTCACCCTGTTTAAAACTTGCACTGACAGTGTGCAGTAATGAAAGATGTAGGGTTCTCTGTTAACACGTCTTGATGGGGCAAGGCAATATTAGGGCATATGAATTCATTACAAGTTTACAAAATAATACTTTATAAAAAGTAAAGGCCATAATAAATATTTGGAATATGACAATCACACAGGGTAAACACCAAACAATATAACTTTCAAATACATTGACTTAAACATCAAGCAACTTACAAGAAAAGTCAATTAAAGAAGTTTCATATCACTGTGTTTGAAATACAGGAATGCCTTTGAGAGAAGAGATTGTTTTTCCTCAGATCAAACCATGCACTGAAACTAAAACTAACTTTTTTATATAATACCTTAAGCAAAGTTTTCCTTTATTCTTTTGTTTTCTAATTATTGCAAAACAACATAGAGGGTGGAAGGGTAAGACTTTTAATTTCATTACTTTTATAAAAGATTAGACTTCATGTAATTTAATAATCTTAATTCAGATTTTTTTTTGCATATGTTTGACTTTTAAAGATTCTGTTGCTTCATCAAACTCAGAAAAATCATGAACTGTTCTAAATCAAATGGATTTAAAGTTGGAGCTACCAAGACGATGTTGCATGCCCTTGTCGTGCACCTCAAAAGGTGGATGACATTGTATCATATTGTGGATACTCAGCAGCAAAACTGGTCACACCCAGTCATCACTCCACTGATGTTGACCTATTTGATTCCAAGCACTCCTTAGTCAGCTGCTACTACAAAAGGTGCTGTCCTAAGCCAGGCAAATTGGGAAATTCCATATGAAGAATTGGAGCAGCAACAGCAAAGACACCAGGGCTTCTCCTCTGCTTGCTCCACCCCAGACATGTCCTTCTCATCTCTGCCTGCAGACTGGGCACCCTGCCAAATGGAGGATGTCCGTGAGATCCCTCCATTGCTAGAGAGAATATATAAAGAAAAGGCTTCCACTTGTTCAATTTTAGTTTGTGTTAGAAAAAAAAGAAAATCATCCTGACACAAACCCACTATACTAAGATTTTTAATTAAAAAAGGTAAAACCAAAATACAACATATTATGCTTCTGCTTGTTCCATTGTCATGTCTCTCTCTATATAGACATATAATTAGCCAATTGTAACATGGAAAAAGACGCTCTTTCAAAACATTTATTTTGGGAGATAGTGTACATATGCAAAGCTTACTGGCAGAGCATTCACAAAAAACTCTCTCTGCATGTCACACTCACATCTGACAGAAATGCTGCAATTACAGAGATTTCAAATTTAGTACCACAATTATTCTTGCCATTTTAAAGGCTATTTAAGTTTTTTATTATACACAGTCTTCTATGAATTAATTCTAATGCACTTAAATCTGATTGCGAAAGCTTTCAGTACATTAAATGAAATATTTCATAAGAGCAAAGACAGCCAAAAACATTCAGAATTTGGGTTATCCTTTTCCATCCTCCTGCCTACAGGATGGAAATGAAAGCAAAAATATAACTAATTTTATTTAAGGCTCATTTGTTAGGGTGTAACAAGATTTACAAAACGTAATATGAGGAAAGAGTTTCCAACTTTAGCAGCTAAAATCATCAACATACTCCAAAATCTTAGACTAAAGTAAGGGAGATAACTTTGTTTGCTTTGGACACCTTTTTTTATAGTATTGAGAGGAGAACTGTATATGTAAAAGGAAAATTTTAGGCACAATGTGTAATTTCATCTTCTGTTTATAGTCCTCGATATTGATAAAGATCAATGATAAAATAGACTATTGATCCTATTTCCTTCTCACATTTAAGAATATTTTTTTCATAATACATTTGTTTGTTACTGTTTTCACTCTTGAGGCTGAGGAAGACACCCAGCTAGTCTAACCAAGAATTCATTACTTGTACTAGCCCTAAACAATTCTGTGACATAAAACTATCTTATTTAATAATTAATTAATAATAGGGTAGACCTACTATTTCACATCATGTGTACTTCCCAACTTCAGAAGATCCCTTTAATCATTCATTAATCTCCCAGTCTCTGTTGTAAGTTTTTCTTATCCAAAAATGAAAATAGTCTCTTACTTTGCTTAATAATGTTAGATGCAAACAAGAAAACAGCCTAAACACTAAGTTACACTTACACTTGTTATTTTTGCTCTGGGGACTATTTCCCAGCATATCACTCTCAGGTATTTTAGATTAAAAACCACATTCATGTGCTCATGCTAAGAAACACTACATGGAAAGGAGAGTAAGTGAAACAAAAATAATTTTAAAAAAGCCCTAAGTCTTCCAAGGGTCTCCAAAAACAGTATCTTTCAATACAGAATAAAGCCAAGGCATCAGATTTACTGGCAAATCAAATGTACTGGTAAACTAGAACAATGCATTTTAACTCAAGTTTAGAGGATGCACATTTGTATTAGCCTATCATATGAAAAGCATCCGATTTCATAAGTTAAATTGAAAATATTTGTGTATCTGTTAGCTTTGGACAAGGAAAAGCCAACGTGGATGAAATCAGCATAATCTGACGTTTCAACCATGATGCTGATGCATTAATGACTTATCAATCTTCATTTAAAAGCAAAATACTAAAGCATTTATCAATGAAATCAAACCACAATTTTTACTAGCAGTGAAGGTAAGTATATCATTACTTTATTTCAAAGGCTAACCAGTATTGATTTAGGATATGAACAAATTTAAATTCAGAGATATTTCCTCAGCTAAGCAAAACCACCACAGCAGCAAAATGGAAATATCTGAAAGGATACTGCTGTCTTTAATATTTTAAAAACTGAAAGGTTCTCAAATGCCCAACCCCTGCCTCAAAAATAGGCGCTTTTAAAAGGTCCAGTGAAAACTATTTAATGCTAAACCTCTTTCTCTATATGTGACCATAAAGCATATGGTAATATAATCTTCATTACTTTAACAAATTAAAAATAGGCGGTGGGAAAAACCCCACAAACTAGTTTGAAATTATGGATTTCTCATTGTCATAACTCTCTGATATTGATATATTGAGTCTGAAAAAAGATGTATATGTGAAAAGCATTGCACACATTTATAGTATTTATTCATAAGGCTTATCATGAAATGTTGATTTAACTAGAAGTGACAAAACGGAAAAGTATCAATCCTTTCAGCTGTGTGATACACACTGGATCTGGAAAAAAAAGTGGAAACTAGCTAATGTCATTTTCCTTTAAAAAAAAGGGAGCAATTTAATACATAAATATTAGATTTGTACATCTATTTGATCTAATAGGTTAAATTAATAATTTAAGTTAAAGAATGGCCATCATTTGTCTAACTCTCTTCAGATGTTTTAATGAGGTAACAATTGTCTTAACTGGATCACTTTACCACTGTAAAATTCAAAAGAACAAAATAAGACCCATTTTTTTTCCTAACCATTGAAGATTATTTACTACCCAGCAGAAAAAAATCTATACCATAAACACCAAACTGCTGTTTCTCAACACAGAACAAAAGATGTGCAAATGCCAGCAAGGCTACATTGCTTATGTCTACTTTATTCTTACTCTTTTTTTATTCAAGGTCATCCCAGCAGGAAATGAAAAACAGCCATCAGCATAGTAAAAACATTCAAACAGAGCAGAGCATGAAAATTGCACAAAAGAGGTTATATAATCAAGTCAGTGGAGTAACTGGATGATGTCAATGGCACTTTAATGCTGCTTTAACTACTGCCCTGTAAAAAATGTGTCACTTTGTTGAACAAACAAAGACAGAGCCACTACTTAAAAAAATAAAACCAAACCCCACTTGCAGCTATAGCAGTACTTACACTAATCCTCACTGCCAGCAGTGTAACATGTTAGAATACCAGAGGAACTAAGTTTTTTTGGTTTGTTTTGTTTTTGGTTGGTTGGTTTTTTGCCCTGGTTTTAAGATTCAGTCCTCGTGCTTCCTTTACAAAAAAAATTATACTGTTTTCTTGGTAATTCATTTTCTAGATTAATTCTTCCACAGTCTGATTACTAGATACGATACGTGATTTTCTCTGATTTACATTGAGATTATTTTTATTATCTGTACATCAGCATGCATAACATAAAATAAAGCCACTGCATTTTTAGATGGAAAACTAAAACATTACTCTTACATGGTGAGGAGGTATCACAGTCAATAATATTTAGTATATTGAATTTCAGTAACAAAAGTAAATGGTAAATCCCAAAAATATTGAAACCTGTAGAACAGGATGCAGAACATTGAGTAGTACTCATCTGGATCACAGAATCATGAAAATGGTTACAATCAGAAAATTAAGACATTAAAAAGTCTGGACAATCTATCAATTTTCTAACTAAAATAATACCTGATTTGCACAGATGTGTAAGATTTGTTGAAAGAGACTTTGAGTTCACAAGACTTAACTGTATTTTATCAGCTACAGCTTTTATGAATTGAGAGCTTATGATATACCCTTCTCCAAGAACTAAGGATTTGTTTTAATGAACAATTATTTTGTCACTAGAGTTGAAAGGAAAACATTTAAATGTGAACTCTATGAAATGCAATACAGCATTGTCTTACTAAGTCTGCAGATCCCTCTGCTGCCCTTGTTGCCAATTTTTCCAACCAGCTATGCAGTGTCATTAATAGCACTCAAGTGGGTTTTGCTGGTTCAAAGTTTTAGGCCTGCAGGGTTACCTGTGAAGAATTATACATGGAAATTTTAACCTGGCATGATCACGGTTCTTTGTCTCACCGACTTTCAGAGTCCTTCAAAATCCATGAAAATCCATAATACTCCAAAATCCATACAGAAATACTATATTTTGAAATTAGAAATTGTATTTTATAATCATTTCTAATTCTCATGCTATCTTAAAAAAGCCCCCACCAAACAACAAAACGAAACCAAAACCACACAACTAAACCTGCTCCTTTTAACAGCATGAATAGAATTCAAAGAAATATAATGCTGTTTCTGTAGCCTGAGAAAAGGCAAAAACTGTCACTATTCCTCTCAGGGGGATCTATTGCTAAAACCAAACAATTAAACAGTTGTTGACAGCACAGCTATATGTTTCATTACTGATTATTTTTCATAGAAATATCCATGAAAAAGGGCTGTTTGCTTGTCTTGCCTTTGTGCCATCCTCAATAAAATAGAGCACAACAGCTGAGCCTGAGTGCTGTCCTAACACAAATACACGATGCTTAAAGTCTTGGATCAAGCAAAGCATGAACTAATAGTTGGCACAGTCTGTATTGTAAAGAGCTATGATACACTGAAATATTTTTATGAGGATTAGTGACAGTTGGAGGTCCAACCTTTTCTTGGTTTCCCTCTTAATATTTATTTTTTCAACTGCACTTTTAAATAAAAAAAAAAATTTCTCCTCCATAGTAGGCTAAAGAAGACAGCAAAAAGGGAAGCTGACTAGTTCATGGCACACTATGAACGATCAACACAAATGCACTAACAGTTTTGTTTGGGTTTGAAGTTAACAGTGCTGAGAAGTACTACCATGAGAAATCCCACAGAAATTCTGCTGTTATGCTATGATAAAAAATTAGTATTTTTTCTTCCCATTTACCACTCTGTAAAATAAATAATGTTTCTGCACTTCTCTGTCTCACAGGGATGCTTGAGTCTAAAGTCTATATCCATGAAATACTAATATTCTCAGAGGACAGAACTGAAAGCCAAAAAGAAACTATCATCCCTGACCTCTCACACAAGATGAGTCACCCAACAATAGAGAAATTCCTGTCTTAAGGCAATTATTGCTATCAGAGCTGGACCATTCCTTTGAGAAAAATATAAAACTGTGATTCAAAAAACCATGAATCAAGCAAAAAGTAATGACTTGCTAGTCATTCTAGTAATTAACTAGATTCACTGTTAAAAATCAGATAGTCTCATCCTGCTCCCAGCTTCCAGCTTGAGCGTGTTTGTCTTCAGTTTCCGCTCACTAGAAATAAGCAGCTTTAACGGAGAAATAGCACTGACTATTTTTCTTAAAATAAGTCAAAACATTGAAGTTAATACTTTTTTTTTGCAGCAGCAGTTCTTAAAATATGTAACAATAAATAAATCCATCATAAAACTTCAAACACAGGTGGGCAGAAAAACATACTCTCAACTCTGTTATTATTCTGATTTTGTTCTATAGCAGTGAGTCCTTTTTCTCTTCACTGCCAGGAAAATAGATGCAGGGGCAATGCAAACAAATGAGTGTACATATTCACAATGTAAAATACACACTGATAGAGAAAAATCACCTGTGCTTTACCAGAGTGCCTTAAGCTTCCTTCTAGCTCTGACACACCAGCACCTCTCACACAGGAGTACTCAGCTAGGTACCCACTACATTGGGCAAGTGTTAGTGGAGAGCTGAGGGCAATGAGCTCTCAGCAACATAAGATACTACAGCTGAAAACAGGGATGACAGCGAGGGCTAGGAAAGAAGTAACAAACTGGGCATTAAACTAATATCCTAGTATATAAATGTGGTTTCCCTGCAATTGCAGTTTTAGTGACTTTCTTTCCTCGGGGCAGGCAGCCTCTTTGCTGCAGTGCATGTGAGTTTGCATTATATTTATTATACCAATAAATAAATAACACCCGGTATCTACCATGCCTATGACCGTACTAAAGAATGCCCATTTTGTCTCCCTCGATTCAAAAAAAAGTTTTGCAATACAGGATCAACATCAAGCCAGAGAATGTCGAAAATTGAAGGAATTACTGCATCTAAAAATAACATCTAAATAACATCTAAACATCTAAATAACATCTAAGTTTGACTCCTCATGGTAAATCTACATGTCACTCTTCCCCCTACACTAGGTAGATTCTGTCAGAATGTATTTCCAACCACTATATAATTCTCAGTTATTTCTAATACAGTGATAGTCATACTAGAATCAAACAGACTTAGAGATCGTGTTTCAATTTATCTGGATAGAGGTTCTTGTAGAAATGCTGAGAACATTTTCCTGTTAATACACTATTGGCTTGCATAAAGAGTAAGAACAAAAATTCAGGTACTCTATCACTTGGCAGCAGACTGGCTTCCTGATTTCAGACAAAGCGACAGTTCTTCCTTTCACTTCACGGGAAAATCCCAGGTCACCTCACTGAAAAAGCTGCAGCTCTTGTAATCGTATTTTCTGCTTCCTGGGGTCAAGGACAGGCTGCAAGAGCAGATAAGTTAACTAGTTTCTTACTCTGCCTCCAACTCTTCCTGCTCCTGGCAAAGCAAACCCAGAAGCAGGGAGTGACTGGTCTATGTTAGGACTCCTCTGATATTTATCTCCTCATTTCTCATGAGTGCAGACAGCCTCAGGGCAGGCCACTGGGCGTTCCTGTCTCTTGGGAGAAGTTGTTTTCTCTCTGTGAAATGCAACGCAAGTGGCTACCAGAAAACATTCAACCTCAAAGCACCCAACTGAATGACATTCAGGGAAGGGAATCTCTGGAACAGTGATTATTACTCCCCTTTTCTTATGTCAAGTCCATCCTCATATAAATATCAAAATTATAAACAAAAAGCAATTTTGGAGCTACTACTCATTAGGGAACAAGTTTCCGTACAGAATGGATCACAAGAATAATATAAGATTAATAATAAACATGCTTTATACATTTTTATTATGGTCCATAACTTGAATCAATCAACGCCTATCTCCTTTTACCTCACATTGCAAAAGTAGAGCTGAACTAAAGAATATTCCTACAACTTCTTCCCCTGCACGTTTCTTTTTTTCTTTCTCTACCTAGATTATATTGATTGACCAGTTTAAAAAAAAAAAAAAGCTTAGAAAACTGGATGGCTGCAAATTATGGATGTGTCTGAAACTTCCAAATAAGTGTTACTAGTCTTGTGCTTGTTAGTTATTTTAAATTTGAGTGGCCCCAGAAGATCACATATATTTTGCTTTAAGTCATGTACCCTCTTGCTAGCAGTTCTAATAGTGGCAGCATTATGTCAACAATCAATAAGAAACCTCACTTTTTAATATCTCATGTAATTATTTCATCATATTGACACAATACTAAAGATACCAGAAAAAAAAGTATGTAACATTTGAAGACAGAAAAATGTTTTTACACACATATTATTAAGGCAAAAAAGTTCATTTCTGAATAAAAGCAAAGACAATTCTGTATAATCTTCACCGTTTAATGCCATTTTAAAGTTATAATTCAATCTGATTTTTCCATTTTGATCATGTTTCAACTTACATCCTTGCTTTCATCATCCTGTACAAACTAGCTATGACCCAGGCCATATAAACACCATTTGGGCCACATGGACAGCAGCTTCATGTGCTGCCCAGTAATATATCATAGCTAATGTGGACTCTCAAGGGGTCTTTCCTGCTGCTCCAACATGAAGAACAATGCTTTCAACCAGGTGAGTATGTAAAAAAAGGGGGGAAAGTTCAAACATTTGATTACTTTTGTCAAAGTAGAATGAAAATACTAGAATTAACTCTAAAATATTAAATTAAGTACAAACTTGCATTTGAGGAGTATCAGATGGTCTAAAGTAACCACATATTAAACACCTAGCATGACAAGTCAACAGAGGAGATATTAGTTAAAAATTAATTTGTGAAAAGTAAAATTGCCAACATTTTTGAAGTAGGACACTTGCTCTGGTGGATGGGTGGAGCAGCAGCCCCAGAGAAGCAGGGGCTGGTGGCACTCATATCCCTGGCAAGGAAAGAAGGGGACTTCTTCTGCAAGGAGGTCTTAGCAGGGGCATTTACAGTTCTCTGTGTGCCCAAACCTGCCCCTTCAAGCTGTATCACAACTCAGCTTATTTTTATGGTTTTCCCTGAGGGCAGGTCTGGCTCGGCCCCAGGGCCAGGTTAGCAGGTTCCCTCAGGAGGCAGTTCCTCTCCTTCTGCCGCCTGCCAGGCCACCCTCTTTCACCAGGGCTAACACAAGTGGCCACACACATCACAGGCCATGAAATCTGGGAAAGGATTCAGAGTGAAAACAAATGTTTTTCCCTTGTTTATTTTTCAGCTAACTCTGAGAACTTACTGAGAAGACCAAGGGCAGGAACGAGTAACTACTGTTGGCACCCAGCAGCCAAAAGAAAGCCAAGTACCACTGTTTCTAAGTTGTTTTTGTTTTAACTGCAAAGATGTACAATCTCTATTTTGTAAATTAAAAAAGAAAATTGAAACAAAACAAGCAATCATATACTAAATAGACCAGCTACTTAGATACATTATGCTTATTATTTTCTTTTAAGATGCAGTCTAAATAGTAAAAAAATAAAAAAACACCTTTGAGTACTATCTGCAGCAAAAAATTTAAAAAAAAAATCTTAATTTCAATAAGTAGATATATCTACTAATTACTTTTCAGCTTTGAATAAAAGATTCTTAGAATATTTCTGCTACTCAAAACCACATATCTACATGTCTTGGAAATGTATAAATTAGTAGTACTCGACTAAGATAACTACCATATATGCCATATATATGCCTTAAAATCCAGTGAAAAAATTCTTTCCCACAAATATTAATCACCAAATTTTAACTTCAACTGAAAAGGAATCCTCTGGACCCACAGCTAAACTATCATTGCTGGTCAGAAATACAAATACACCCTCTGATCCAAAGGCATAAAAATGCCAATTTATGGCTGGGATTTCCACAAACACTTAAAGAAGAATTTCTGAAGGCTGAAGAGTACAAGCCATAACCCCAGCACTTAACCACTTAAGTGTAAAAATTTCTACTAGTAAAGCTTTCTCAGGCATCAGATGTTGTGCTACTACCGTAGTGCCATGGCTAAAATCTCTCCTGAGAGATTATACACTTGCTCTGGATTCCGGAGGAACAATTCCTTCCCACGTCCAAGCCATATGGCTAAAAATGGGCTGAATGGACATTTTATTTCCCACCTACTGAAGCTTTATCACTATGCAGTTAAAAACAACAGATTTTCTGAATGAAAGAGGGACCAACCAAAGGAAAAAAAACCCAAACAACAACAACAGCAACAAAAAAACCCACAATTTTTCAACAAGTTTTTCAAATCATGATGCTATCAGAAATTACTTACATGTGATCTTAGAAACAATTTATTTTATGGGCATCTACCATCAAAGTTCACAGTTAAAAACTAAAATAAATTACTTGCACTCTAATCATCAGTTTCTTTCAAAAGCAATTTTTGTTTACACTGTCCAAAGGATTGACTCCTAAAAAATGAAATATCCTTTCACAAAAATAAGGATATTGTCAAAGTGAAGGCACCCTGCAAAAGCCAGTAAGTAAATAAAATATATTAAAAACAAAACAAACAAACAAACAACCCCCCCCGAAACAAACAAACAAACAAAAAAACCACACAAAAAAACCCACCAAAAAAATAGGATACAAATTCTGTCATGGACAATGCCTGACAGGCAAGACAGGTACTTGTTATATGCTAGCACTGTTACAAAAAAATTCCTTGTGGATATCCACAGGAAAAAAAAATTGATGAAAGGTAATGAAAAACTCTTACCTAAAGAATCTGGGTTGCACAGATATCACTATGTCCTACATACTGTGGGAATTCAAAATTTTACCAATATTGAAAAGATAAAACTAGTTTGAATTCAAGTTGATATTGTTGAATAGTGGTTATTAAACCACAACTACTTCTTATTTCTTTCTTTAATGAATAAGGGATTATAAACACATGCCATGGAATTCTAAAACTGGCCTAGATAATATACCTCCATGTGGGGGCTGTACACATATTATTTGCCTACCTCTTATATGTATTTTCTAAGTGTTGTTCACACCGCAAGCTCATCAAAGATGGAAAATTTCCCCTGTACTATCTGAGGTGTTTGGTAGTCCCACAAACTTTTTTAAAAGATAGTTCTATCCTACACCTATATATATCTTCTATATAGATATAACCAGTATAACAAGTGACACTGAATGCTGGGGGTTTGGGGTATTTTTGTATAAACCTTGCTTTCTGCCACTTAATTACTTTGCCAAATTGTTCAGAAATCTCTAATGAATACTGTGTCTTACAGACTGTTTTTATATATTTCTTCTCTTTCCAAATTTTTTATTCAATTATTCACATGTGAGATGTATCAAAAACATTTAAGTAAAATAGAAGATGTCAAAAAGAAAACATCTATTCCAGAAAGACCACAAAGCTGACACAGTATAAAACATCTCAGAAAATTTTCATATCATAGTGGGAGGATTAGAGTATTTTCTGGCTAAGTTTTCAAAACTTGTTTATTGAATCAAGAATAATGTTTCAACATGTATCAAAATTCAGAAATTTTGAGTGATTTAGCTTATTGATAGAGCACTCAGACAAAAAAAAAGGGGTTTAAATATAGATTTTTTATACTAAGGTATTTACAGACCTTTAATAATTATCTGGTGGCAACCATTTACATTTCTGAAAACTATGGCTTCAATCTACAAATAAAACATGCTTTAGCTATACATAAAAGTTTAACTAGTGTCGTGGGTTTAGCAGCCCCCCTGGGCTGAAGTAGTCAGGTCCAGGTAGATTTCCAGAGCAAAGCCAATCAAAAGTTTTAGTAATGCCTCCGCTAATGACATATTTAAGAAAAAGGAACGGGAATGTGCAGAAGAATTAAGGAGTCATGTAGAGAGGGAGGCAGAAGGCCCGAGTGGGGGCCAGGCCCCCACTCTCCCAGCCCTAGGCAGGGGGCAGGTGTGACACTGGAGCCCTCCCAGCCAAGACATGTAACAGAGTGGAGAAGAAACTCCAGAGAAAAGCTGCCTGCCTGAAACATGCTGCAGACGGAATTCTAACCTGGCAGAGAGCAGAGAGGACTTGAGATAACAAAGTACTCCAAGGTCAGTCTAGCAGGAGAAAAGAGCAGAAGTGTGGGGGGAGTCCCCCCCTTCCCCTTCAGCAGGGGAAAGACTGAAAGTTGAAAACCCCTGCCACCTGTAGAAGATTACTGATAATAAGAGATCCTGGGTTCAACTCCCAGTGGTGCTTCCGTAGTGCAGAAACTCCCTGGCAGTTCATGAAGGAGCCTGGGCTGGAGCAGATGAGAATGTATAGAGGTTGTGGCCCCTTGTGAGAGACCTGACATGAAGCAAAGTCCTGCTGGAGACCTGTGGCTCATGGAGAGAGAAATCTACGCTGGAGCAAGTCGTCCCAGGTAGGACCTTGTAGTCCCAGTGAGGGATCCATGTTGGTGCAGCTCAGTTGTGACCCTAAAGGACAGCAGAGTTCTGGAAGAGCTGTTGTCCTGGGTGAACCCACAAGGAGAGGTCTATTTAAGACTATCTCTGGTGGGAAGGGACCTCCAGGCAGCAGAGGAAGGACTCAAAGCCATTCTCTGTAGCCGTGGCTGAAGACTATGGTGAAGCAAGTGTCCCCTTGCAATCCACAGAAGAGATCCCACAGGAACAGGGGAAAGGACACTGTGACTGCAGTGCAGACCACGATGTAACAAGTATCCCCTTGTAGTCCATGGGAGACCTCACAGAGCCTGGGTGTGACCCCTGGCCTCCGGTCCTGGCTGGAATGGAGGAGGGGCAGGCCCAATCCTGAGGCCGACGTGCAGCAGAGCCGGCTGAGAGAGAGAGAAAGAAAGAAATCTCCAACTACAACACATTGAAACTGTCGTCCTAAAGATAATAGAGGAGAAACTTTACAGTGCTACCGAATTGCTTCAGAAAGAAGAAACTTTCTCCTCCTGGACTGATACAGGAGGGAGAGATGCTTTTGTAAATACCTAACATTTTCTTCATAAGATAAGCAAGCTTAATTAGAATTGTTGTAGTATATATTATTCTTCAGTCTTTATCTTGCTAGTAATAAATCTTAATATTATTACCCCCCGACATCAAGCCTCTCTTTGGTCTGTATAAAATCTCTCTCAACTTGTAGCAATTATGTGTGTGTGGGAGTATGAAAAAAATCGGTCCCTAGTAAACCCACGACAACTAGCAAACATTTTGATTGATTCTACTCCCTACATGGATGCTATTGCATTAACCTTTTCCCAGGGCAATAAAATCAAATCAGAAAGTTGATTACTTGAATCTGGCCAGAGCAAACCACCTACTCATATAATCAACTTGCTCTCACTGTTCTTGCAGCCCTGTTGCAGCTCTACCTTTCTTTTTGCCTGAAGGAACTCTCCTTTTACTGGCACTTTAAATCAAATGCCTAAGCCCTTTTTATTGGAGACTGAGAATATTACCCAAGTCAAAGATCTGAATTTTTAATTCAGTTTATGTCTACAAAAAATAATTTGAATACTCTCACCTCTAAAATTTCTTGGAGAGTTTATCAAAATACCATTAAACCAAAACTTTTTTATTCAATCCCAGTTAGCTATTACCCCAAGGAACAACAAAATATCTCTTAAAAGACATCCTCCTTTGATAGGCAGCTTCCCGGCAGCAAATTAATTGCTGGATACTTTTTTATATACATATGCCACACCATCATATTGCTGCTCCAGCTTTTTATATTATCTTAGCAGACAATGTAATGTGACATTTATTTGTGTTTATTTTGAGTTTTGAATGGCTCACTAGAGTAATCTATGCACCAGAACACACAATGCCCCACATATTTTTCAAAATAATTTTGAAAAATTGAGAAAAAAAGCTTTCTCACCATTAAAAAATTACAGGACATTCATTTACACACTTTATATATTTTAATATTGGTGACTGATTTAATCTGATTATCATGATAATCAATAATTAAATAGAAGCCACCATGAGATATCAAATAGTAAGATTTCATATCAAAATGGCCAGCCGAAGTCTTGCAAAAGTGAAATATTTACCTTCTACAGAGCATGGTGGACCTTGGAGAGAAGCTATAAACCCTGAAATTAACTGTTTTGAGAAATCTGCACTGAATTTCATCCTGCAGTGAGCAATCACGATGCTCACACTGCCTAGAGATAAATCAAACATGCATTGACTCATTTATTTTATATTTTTTCTCCAACAAAGGAAACCAGCAGCAATATGGCTAATAAAATGCAATTAAATCCATCAGTCTGGCTAACACATTGTAAAGAACTTGACAGCAGTCATCATCCTGCTTACCAAAAACAATCATTAGCTAAGGTAATGCTGTGTACCAAGTAATGTTTTTCCCTTTTTAGGCCAGCCAGGCAATGAACAGTCTGTTGTAATAAGTGATTTAAGGGGAAAGAATGCTGGAAGAAAATGTTTCCGAAAGATCCGGGGAGTGGCAATTGGAAAGAGAATAAAAAATCTGGAAGTCAGAACAATAAAGGGAGCAATGTCACAGGCATTAAAACTAATTGGGAGTTAAATACATTTACTCATTGTTTTGCTTAGGAAAACTTAAAAAAACAACTCAGAAAAAAAAGCAAGAGAGAACATTATATTGCACAAAACTTCACACTCTTCATTTTACAAACTTTCACATGATCCAAGCAGCCATACCAGGCACTGCACAAAATCGTTAATATCACAAAAGCATTAATATCCCATCTTTGCTTATCTTTGTAAACACAGATTAAACAAAGAGACATGAAGATGAGAGTCCACATCAGTCTCTCACTCATGTGTCTTTCTCAAGAGTTTGAGAATCTTTGTTATTTGCAATATATATTTTCTGTTCAAAATAATCACTTGACTCTCATTAGCAGCAGTAATAATGCCATACCAAAAAGAAATCAAATTTGGCAGCCTGATAAGCAAGGGAAGGAAAAGGAAACATTTGAGTCATTCTGTTCCAGCTCAGTCAGCTCCCATTGCACCATCTCTATGGATTGTCTTGAAACCCTGCCCACGTATGCAATAATAAAGCCTTTAAAGCTATTTTTGTTTTGTTTTTTTCATCAAATCTAAATGGAACAAATGATAATTTGGCTCAGTTGTTTCCCTTCTACTGCATATATATATGTATACAATACGTATATAGCATGTGTATAGATAAGTACGTAGACACAAACATACATACACGTATTTAAAATACTAACTTCTTTTTATATATAAACTTCTACAGAAAGACAAACAACTATAAATATTTAGATTCTGTGATGTAGATTTTAAATGTCACCCTTATAAATGAAACCTTTTTATAAGTGAAGTCTTACCCTATAAACCTGTAAACCTTTTGGCTTGCTAGAAAGAGACTCAGCAAGTGTCCAAGTCCAGGAAGAATCAGAAACCTGGGGATTAGTCATGTATACAAAGCTATGCATGAGTTCACATTTGCAAAATGAGATCTAAGTATACAAAATATTTGATCACAAAATAATATATGAAGTGGGGAAAAATTCTGTAAACAAACTACAACTTTGAAAGTCTCAGAAAATTGAAAAAATACCATTTTGAGAGCTGCACCAAGATGGAGAAAAATTTAGTTTGTTTTTCAATTGTTCAGAATAGAATTGGAGTCTCAAAACATTAACCTAGCATTTTTGTTTTACCCACTATGCACAGTAGAATATTCCTGTAAAAGGCCATTTTATAATTTAAAAATATAAAATATTATGCAATTTTACACATAATGCACAATTTCTTCTTTTCTTATTTTCTGAATAGTTGTCTGCTATTTTTTCATGTCATAATAGCAATATCAATTTCTTCTATTATATTATGTTGGTCTCTTTCCACAATTTTCTTCTATCTTCATGCCAAGCTCTGTTCTCTTCTTTACTGGCTGTACTTCCTATTTTTCTTTTTTGCTAGACTTTCAACCTTTTAATTTAAACCTAGTTTATTTACAAGCCAATCCACAAGCACATCTGAGCAGCCTAACATTCATTTAATATATAAATGGCCAAGTTTTCTGCTGGCTAATGACATGCCCTTGTCATCTCTTCATGAGCACTGACCTCATCTGAGAGAGAAGTCAGTAAGAATAACTCGGAAAACAGAGGAGGTTGGAATATTTATTAGTCATATTTTTCTCTTTGGCATGTGTTTACCACAATTTTAGGTGAGACACACCTCTTCTTGTGTCTCAGATCCAGACTCTCCTAATGATGTAGGGGAAGGCATCTCCCTGTTATTTTTCCACCAGCTGCCTTTGGGAATTAGGAGAGAAGGAGTATATTTACTCATGCCCAAGCACCCGTTTCTTACTCTTTCCAGTGAGTAATTCCATGTTTGTCTCCACTAAACAAAAATTTCTTATTCAGTGTCCCTCATGCCCCTAAATTCCCCAAAGAAATGATGAAAACTCATTTTTTTATTATGTTGTTTTTTGGGAAAACTGAGTAACAGCAGAGACACTGATTCTGTTAACAGAATCAGGAAGACAGAAAAATGTTTAAAACTGTGATTTTGAACTGGGGATGTAGACAACAATACCAAGCAATCCACTGATCTGTATAATCTTCACAGCTTTCTAAAACATCTCAGTAGAACAAACTAAAAAAGCTTGTACTGATGAAAGCCCAAAGCTTTCAAAATTAGAAGACAACCTTTTGAAACAGCTATAAAGCAAATACCCTGCACAGATGAGCATATGAAGAGATGTTTGTAGTAAATGGTGAATTTTCCTAGTTGGGGAAGGTCACAGTAGAATTTCAGAGACAGCTGTGCTGAGTTCTGCATTGTTCAATTTATTCCTAAGTAGAAGGATGATGAACGACAGAAAAACCAAAGTTTTGGTTATGATACTCATCTATTTTAATGAAGTCTGACTAGGAAGAACAGCAGAAGGACTTGTCAACAGTCAATGACTGCCTATTAAATGCAGAGCTAATGCATGTATTAATGCAAAACAATGTATATGGAGAAAACCAAACTTTACAAATAAAACGGTGGGCCTGGAACTGATCATTACTAGTTACACACAAGATCTTAAGCTACCCCTGATTAGTCCCTGGAAAAAAAAAAAGAAAAAAGTTCTAGAGAAGGAAATACCACATTGGGAATTACTAGAAAAGGAACAGAAAATAAAAACAGACCACCCTAATGCTGCTCTATAAATCCCCAGTTAGTCCATATACCAGATCTGTCCATGCAGATACTAGGGAAAGTTAAAATCCCCTCACCTCAAAACACAGCAGAGTGGGGAAGCAGCAGTCCAGATGATGAGAGGTTAAGAACACTGACCTTTCCCTGAGAAGACTCCAACTTTAAAAAGAAATTAATGGAGAAGCTTAGGATCAAAGATCATAAAATCATGGCTGGCACTGAGATGATAGAGAGGAATGAAGCATTCACTGCCTCTTCCAATAGAAGAAATGGGGGGCGCTAAGTGAAACTAGCAACTTGGAGGCTTCAAACAGAAGAGAGCAAACCATTTGGTTTGTGTAGTATTTCTTGTCACTGAAAGTTATGAGTGTAAGTTAACAGCTAAATTAGTTGAAAAAGAGGTTAAACAATCTATGGAAGAGCAATCCATCAAGATTTACATATAATATGGAAATACCTTTAGCTCAGAAAATCCCTATCTACAAGTTATTATAGGGATAAATATCCATTGTATGCTGCTCTGCTCTGCCAACTTGTTTATAAGATGCACTTTCAGTCACCCTCAAAGAACAGGTATCAGGTCAAATGGATCTTCGGTTTTATTCATTATGGATATCTTTCTGTCAATAAACACATATTTAGCATTTTAACACTCAAATGTTAAGTATTTACTGGTCAAAAATACAACTTAGTAAAAAGATATGAGAATCAGAAATTATATTTATTAACTGTAACATATGACAACATATTTCTCTGATGACAGTGGGTTGAATATACAGTAAGATACTTGCAAGAAATGTTTGGTATGATTTTGTTCCATGTATTTTCCCATTCTCCAGCAAAGAATTTGATGAGGGCTAACATACTGCCGAAACGACAAAAATGTTTTCCCACTAGTGGATCCAGTGGTTTGAGGTGAAGACTCATTTGGGTCTTCTGCTGCAGCCCTCAGAAGCTTTGCCTAATGTCTCCCAGTAAATGTCAAACACTATCAATGCCATGCCCTTCTGTCCCCTGCTAACGACCAAGCAAAATCTGCAAGCTCTGCAAATGTCTCCTTAACACACTCATGCCTCGGTCCTGGCTCATTCTACCAGCAGTACAATCAGACTGCCTGGGAATGGCTTTAGCAGGGTTCATATCCTACACACCCTACACAGCTGCTTTGCTGGGAAGGATTGGTATCTTTTGCAGTATCCACTTGATTTGCTGGGACTCAGAGGATGGGGTTTACTAGAGGGAAAATACTCTCCTTTGAGCAACTTACATACTTCAAAAATTTTTGCAAGTAGTTTCTTTCTCTTGAAAATTCTAGAAAAACATTCTCCTCTGAAAAATACTTGAAGCTTTTGTTTAGACAAATAAATATTAACATCTACGCACAGATGTTTAAACTCCTTTTATTGTCAACAGAACACTAATTAACATGCTCATGCTGGAGAAGGTACAAGTAAATTGATAAGCTACATAAACCAGCAGCAGCTTAATTCAGTTGTCCAAACAGTGTCTCAGCTATTTGAGATATCTGTTGAGAGCAAGCAGGTATGGCACAAGTCCAGTGGGAACCTGAGTCATTTTTGGGAAGGCAGCCTGAGGCTAGAAATTACTATCTCAAATGAAGGTGTCCCTTTTTGAGTGAGCTGAGCCCACTCTAGGCATTATGAACTGTACTGGCTAAGTTGCTACTCATTAAAAAGGAAGTTCACAAACCAAATATGGCTGTAGACTCTTATGAATAGAGACCTAAATGTAGGTGTTTTCATCTCAAATGGAATTCTGCACTTGTTCATAACATTTCTATGAAGGAAGACCTAAGATAATTTTTATTGAAATAATCTTGTGCTTTCCCCCCAGTTCTGTGTCATTCAAACAAATCATCATTGGCACCTATCGCTGTTTGCTGCACAGTCAAGAGTCTGTCAAGAGCTTTGTTAGTATTCAGTTCAAATCCTTCAAATAAATCTCCAGTATCTGTTCTTCTTTTTTAACACTAAGTATGTACAAATCTCTGTGTCTTGAATAAAATCTTACACCAGCATCATATCTCTTGACTAACTCCTATATGCAAATTGATGTTCAGCAGTGATCAAGCTTGCTCACACTCCAGATTTGAGACTGCAGTCCTTTGTTCCTCACAGTGCTGAGGTGTGTTTATTTATTGTCTTAATTTTAATATACCAGAATTTTTCTAAAAGGGTTTCAAAGATCTGATTGGAAGCAAGGATCCTATATTTTTTAGATGAAAATGGGATGGTTGTTTGCTGACTGATAATGCATAATTTCAAACAGCAGATCTGTAAACAGCTTGCAGTAAGATTTCTGATATGAAAGCCCAGAGACTCCTGCACTGACAGACTCTATACCATATCACCAATTTCATTTCCCTAAATGCCTCTGTTAAGAGGCATAATGTTATCACAAATCAACAGTGAAATGTGAAATGTCATTACATTTCCATTACCCCTACCTCTTTAGTAATTCACGTATTCTCCAAACAGATGTGCGAGTTGTGTGTAATTCAGTGTTGGGGTTTTTTAACTGTATTAAGATAGATGCTCTTGAGAAACATTGATAATGCTTTTCATTGGCATTATGAATGTACATTAGATTCCATGAAAAACTCTCACGGAGATAGAAAAAAAATACAAGTACCTCTTCCTTAGCTATCTAGACAGTCACCATAGAATTAAACAACTAACTCTTTCCCCTTTCCCTTTGACATTTACACTGCAAACCAGAAATTAAAATGCATAAATAAATAAATAAATAAAAAGCCATGCACCCTAAACTGTGAATGTTTAGAATATGTTGGAATCTTGTAACAAAAGCAGTAACAAGCAACACAGACTGTTGCAGACAGTCTGTTTAAAATTATATTTACGTATTGAAAAGGTGTTTTGTTCATAACAGATGTGCAGGACAGCCAAAGTAATAATTACCCATAGATAATACTGAGTGACTTATTTCAAAATAAATTTTGTCCTTGATAATTTGCATGACATTCTTAGTGCAAATCAAGTCCACTTTCTTTTGTGACAATTATTTTTGTCAATTTTTACCTTTTCTGCTAATAACAGATCATTAGTTTCTTTTCTTGTTCAGTCTGTTAGACCCAAATGCAGTGAATACAGTTCTGCTTGTACAGTTCCAAATGCAGTGAATACAATTCTGCTTGTACAGCTAGTAAAAAATAAGAGAGCAATGAGGTGCTGCCAAGAAAAACTGCAAACAAATTTCAGTATTGCTCTCAGTATGTGTAACTAGTCCTGTAGATGGGTTCGGATTTGGATCGTGTTTAGGCAAGATACAAATAGTAACATATTGCATCAATATTCAAAGGACTCCTGTAAGAATTACCAACATCATATACTAGAAACTGCTGTAGAACACAATTGAAAGACTATATAAGATAGGATACAATTATGGGAAGAATGGACAGCAATAATGCCATACCCAGAATTTTACATTCCTCAACTGTTTAAGTGGTCTAATACAAATACGTTTCAGTAATTTCTACAAATACATAAGCACTTTATATTTAGTCTGAGATGAAAGGAAATTTCCGCAATCATACTTATGGCACGAAGTGGTGTTCCAAAGCACTTTGGAGGTGGGTCTCTGTTCTTTAGGGAAGTCAGCACGGGACCTTCTGACTGGGATGTTGGCCCTAGTCCCACAACGCATCCAGGTAACTATCTCATCTTGGGTGAACCCACATGCCCATGCAAGGCTCCACACACTCTTTCAAAGCTGGCAGAATCCACACTGAGGAAGCAATCTAAACCATGGATCCCAGCCTCCAGCAGGGAAGGAGGAAGTGCCAGAAAGGGGGCAAGTGCCAGAAAGTAGGGGAAGCAGGAGAGTGAGAAAATGTACAGCCAGAAGTAGCACTGGCAAGGTCAGCAACTAGTAATGTTATGAACAGTTTTCAAAAGAGAGCCCGAGATTAGGAGTAGACATTTTTTATATGTGGGGAAGAACTTTTGGCTGTACCATTGGTCTGGGCCCCATGCTGTTTTAATCCATGTAACAAATTATATGTGAAGTAGAGCAAAGTCAAGTCGGCTTCCAGAATGGGATATTTTTCAGAACAACTGCTCAGCAAAATACTTATAAATAGGGAAAAACTTATGGCAATGTTTTTTTACAAAATTACTTTACACAGTCAATCTGTGTCCCAAAGAAATAAAACAGAGGAGAGTGTGGAATTTATCAATGCCAGTAAAAATGGACTTAACGCATCAGCAACACACTTTGCAGGATTTCCTAAGTTTGTGCTTTAAAGGGGAAGGCATTTAATTGAAATTAGTTCATTATTTTTCATTATTTAACTATCAACATCACTACTAAAGAAAATACATTTAAAAAATACATTTAATATACATGCTCCACATAAAAGACAAACTGTGAGAGTCAAATGAGAGATGAAAAATGAAACAATTTCTTACTTTCATGCTTAAAAAAGAAACTATGCTTGAGTGTAGAAAGCCCTCTGTGGGTGATGGGCTACCTCTGTGAAGCGTAACACTGCTGTGTAGAACTCCAGTTCTACGCAGCACATAAGTAAAAAAAAAAGAGTGGTAAACTCTCTCGTAATTCAATGAGTACCTCAGACATGTAATAAGCATTCCAAAAGTACATCCTACAGCTAAAAGCAGGCAATTCATATGCAACAGGTAAGCTATTTCTGTATAATTGTTACCAAATACTGATTTCTGTATAATTGTTACCAAACTACTGATTATTAAATAAATTGTACCAATGTTCTTTGTCCCAGGGACTCATATTGCCTGACTATCTTCTGATCCATCTCCTTCCCATTCACAGCAGCAGAAGTAGTAATTGAGTATTTACAGATCTAATACTGCCTATTTTATTTATAATGGTTCCCTAGTCAGTTGTCGAGAAAGGGACATTACTATTGACAAGTAAGGCCACCATTAGGTTTGAAGAATCCTGGTCATCCACAGGCGTATTTTGAGAATTACCATTCTTTGTCAAGCTGAAAACATGTTTTTAACTTCTTCCGCATTACTTCCGCAGCATTGTAGCTTGCATTATAACAAAATGATAATTCAGCTTTGGGATACTAGACAATTTGATATATTAGTGGGGTTAGATGGGTTCACACATTCTCCTCTGACTTACTGCAAGATTATAAATACCCACTATAAGGAGAGCTCCACCCTGCTGAGGTTTAATCGAATAGTTTCTGCTGTTGCAGACCATTCTACGTTTAACATGAAACCAAGGCATTAAGACTTGACTCTATACTGATTTTATTTTTTTTATTTTACGTTTAAGATGATTCACAAAACTAGCTTTACACGGGTTTTTTCCTGTAATCTGAAGGCAAAAGGTGTTCTGTAAATGTACTTTGTTTCAAATGTAAGAAACATTAACCACCCACTTCCTGTACTGTTCCCTAAAAGGTTTACAAGTACTGCAGGACTAATCCCATTCTGCCAAAAGCCTGCACTTCTTGCCAAAGAGGGACTCGGCTAATGTTAAATGACTGTACTCTTCACATTAAATAATACTTGGAAGCTGAAACACAGCAAGGCTTTATAGATCTCTTTTGAAAATATCTGAAAAAGTCACAAGTTAATTTATTACAGGACGCCCCGCAGAAAATTCCCAGGGCCAAGCTCTGCTCAGCTTCCACGGCTGCGTGTGTGTAAAGAAAGGGCAGGGCTGGTGCCAAGAGCTTTCTGAGCCCAAGTAACATATAAGCAGGTCAGTGGAACAAATCTGTTCCTCTTAGTAAGCCACGAAACAAAATGGAATGTGATGTTCATTTGTAACTTTGCCTTAATTATAGGGAAATATGGCTGGAAAGATAACACTTTCAGTAAAAGCAATGTGAACTAAATGTCAATCGTTGTCAATACTGAATTTTATTACCAATACAATCCCACCCAAAACAGTGACCAAAGACTATAGAGGAATGGCCGGGCACTTCAACTGACACATTTGTGCCTGAATTAAAAAACTGAACGTTAAATAATGTTTAGAAGTCTCTGAGTTAGTTTTCAGCAAGCCCACGGTTTGGGTCCCGGTTTGCTCAAACATCCCCACCGTGTCTCAGAACTGAGCAGAAAGTGCCACCTATATCCTGTTGATCCCCCTGTCGACTGAATATGGTCTTAAGCAGGATACTAAGGAAGCAGCGAAATCCTTCTAGGGACGGATAACCTGGGACACAACGCCCGCAGGCTAAACCAGAACCTCTAGCAGCCCCCGCAAAACTGGGGGCACCGGTCAGACCCGACCGACCCCCGGGCAGGAGCGCGCCAGACCCGGGCAGGAGCGGGGCCCGGGGCGGCGAGCCCAGCCCAGCCCAGCCCAGCCCAGCCCCGCCAAGCCGCCCCGGTACCGAGGAGCTCTGGAGCAGCGCGGGGGCGCCCGGGCCCCTCGGGCAGAGCCACAGGCGCGGGTCCGGCCCCCTCCCCCGACCGCAGACAAAGAGCTGAGGCTCCGCTGCCAGCCACCCCAGCGCCTCTCATCCCAGGTATCCATCCCCTCCTTCTCCCCCTCCTCCGCCCCCATCCCTGCCTGCGGGCCGCCGCGGCAGCCCCCCTGGGTACTCACAGGATGGTGGTCTGTGGGGACACGGCGGGGACGCTCTCCAGCATCAGATGCATGCAGCGCACCGTGGTGCGGAAGCAGAGGCAGCGGCTGGGG
>VYXB01004632.1:211210-223710 GCA_013397135.1 Pachyramphus minor
GGGGCGCCCGCCGCTTCGCGCTGGGCCATGCTGCGGGCAGGAGGGCGAGGAGGAGGAGAGGGGCTCCGGCAGGTCCGCGTCGCACCCGCTCCGCTCCCCGGCCGCGGCTGCCGCTCTGGTCGGCGGCGGGGCGATCCTGGCCCCCGGCTGGCGGGAGGAGGGGACGGCGCTGGGCCCGCCCCGGGCTGGGGCCGCCCCGCCGAGGGGGCTCCGCACCGCCCTGCGCACGCACTGCGGATGGAGCTCCAGGGGTACCGCCGCCAGCGCCGGTATGGTACTCCCCCGTCCTCGCCACCGCCCCAGGGAAGGCACCGTCTGAGAGGGACGGCAGCTTGCACTTCGGGAGAGGAGAGGAGGAAGGCAAAACGAGGGGAAGTGAGGGGAGTGGAGAAGGGGAAAGAAAGGGAAAGGAGGGGAAAGGAGAACAGAAAACAAAGAGGAGGGGAAAAAAAGGATCAGGGAAAGAGAAACTCTTATGGGAAGAACCAAGTCCAACAAACCAAGTTCCATTTCTGCCCTGATCTGAAAGCACCACGTACACAACCCTTGGACTGTCCCCTGTGAGTGCTGCAACTTTGACTGCTGAACCAGAACAATCATTTGGCCTGAATTACATTGTTTTGGTGGTTTGGGGTGGGTGGGTACATAGACAAGGAGGTGAAAGAGGACCCCTAGAATGCCACTTAAAAGATTAATGGTTGCAGCCACAGCTCCCGTGATCTAAACACTTTCTCAAACCGAATCTTGCATGAGAACAAAAAACTAGATTGCCTTTGAGATTTCTAACACTGTCAGTCTTATGTCTTGTCAGGCCCTTTTCTCCAACCCCCTCCACACTTTGACTATCCCAAGTTAGCATTGGCATGTCATTTCTTATAAATAATGGGTGTCAGCAATGCCAGTTGCACCCCAGAAATAAGCCGTGGCACTTCTGCAGGATTGCCCGAATCTCATTTAATTCAAGGAACAATGCAGAGGCCATTCTTGTCTAAAATTTAACTACAGTAATTCATGGAACATATTGCCCACAGAGACTGTTGGCTCTCCCTCAGAGGAGATATTCAAGAACTGTCGGGATGCAATTCTGTGCCATGTGCTCTAGGATGACCCTGACTGAGCAGGGAGGGCAGACCAGATGAACCACTCTGGTTCCTTCCAACCTGCCTCCTTCTCTGATTCTGTGATTCTGAATCTCAGAATCATTTCCACATGAAACACTTCATGTGGAAAATCAGAGCCTGGAAGTATGCTACAAGTGCTGGAAATCAAGAATCAAAATATGCTGAGAAGAGTAATTATCTTTGACTATGTTTTTCATAAGTCACTATGTCTCCTGCTCCAAACCAGGACATGGCTCTTTATAACTTTAAAAAGAAGTTAGCTAATGGAAATATAGCAGTGCATTTTGTGTTCTTTAAAACATCCTTCAGTATCCTAGTGAGCTGTAGGCTGTCCCACTGGGAGCTTGTGGGCTCAGTCTGTGTCTGGAGATAGGGGAGACTTACTGACATGTAAGGCTTACTGAGTTTCCAGGGTAGCCAGAGACTCGTAGAAGACTCTTACCTTTTAGATATACTTCAAAATTGGGTACATTTCTAAATTATATTGCAGGACTGGGCTTAGTCTGCTGTTTCAACACACTAAGTTGCTCAGAATCTCATATACATACACATCAACTGTTTTACAGTAGAGGATACCAGTCTGAAGTAGCAGAGAGTTTACAGAGTAAGCAGGTAAAAAGTTCATCACCTCAGTGTCCATTTAGCAAGCAGCTGCTACATGTATTACCTCCTCTGCGTTTGTAATCAGTGTTGGGATATATGCATGTCTTAATCTGAAAATTAAATTTGTTTCCTGGTCCAGGAAAACCTCAGGCACTTTTGACCTACAAAGTGCAAGTGTTGGCACAAGTGAGTTTTTGCTGCGGAAATGCCACTCACATTAGAGCATCTTGGCGGCTGTAAATCTGTCATCCTGCAGTGCCTGTACTGAAAGCAGCAGAACATCTGAAGTTAAATAATTAAACACAGTAATATGGAGATATCATTAAATTGGGATATTCGCAGCATTCAGGCAAATATAATGACCATTTACTTTGTGTCATTTTGGTGCATTATGATGATTTTTTTTTTTAAGAAATAAAGTATGTAGTTAAAATTGATTGTTTTCTATAGGAAATGAAAAATGTTCTGAAAAGTTTTTAGCATTCGGGATCTTGTTAGAATGTTGTGCTATGCATTAGAAGTATCTGTGCTAAACATAAGTAATTCTGAGAGTGAGAATAAAAGTGCATAGACATTCTCACTCTAGTTAGGGAATTTAGCCTTAACATGCTCTTGCCATTTACTTTGTTTCATCCAACTTCACAGGCTCTTGGTTAATATGTTATTGATGCCTCATAAGTCATTTAAGTTAGGCTTTTTGTCATGCCCTGCGGAATCCAGAAGTATGAGGTGTTAGGTTTATGGTTGGACTCAATGATCTTAAAGGTCTTTTCCAACCTAAACAATTCTATGATTGTATGATTTTAGTATTCCTTGCATACTATTCTATATTGGTGGCAGGGAAGATTTCTGATAAATAAGACTTCCAAATGGTTTTGATATATCTTTCTATTCTTAGCCAGTTTTCATAGAAGAATTTTTATAAAATGTGCAGGGTTATTTTTGTTGACCCTGCATATAAATATCCATGGGAAATTTGTCTTCTGTTTCCAATTTCTCTAAATGAAGAGCTGATCTAACAAAACAAAAAAAATACTCTGGAAATGAGACATCTTTCTTTCTGAATGCTAGTATAACTGCTTACCTTATAGTTAGATACAGTGTAAATCTCCATTTGGTTTTAAAAGTTTCCTGTCTAACTCTCAAATTTTTGTCAAATACTGCCACTTGCTGGTTTTATTCCATACCGGTAATTTAATTTTATAGCTTTTGCTTTCCTGAAGTACTAAACAAAACTTTTTAAGAGATCAAATAGTTAATACTTTTATCTCTTTTTTTGCTAAAAATTCAGATATAAGCAATACATGCTCAAATCCTCCTCAGTTTAGGTTATATCTCTACATTAAAATTCTATCTTTGGAAATAAATCAAACATTCAAAACATTTCAGTATATCTTCAGATACCTGACAATGGAAATGCTTAATCGTTTAATCACTTAATCATGACCTAGTTTATTATTTACAACCATTTCAGTCAACAATAACAGTAACAGGTAAGAGGAACAGACTGTCAAAATAGCTAATGAAAAAGCACCATAGAAACTTATATTTAAAGTGTTTTCATTGTAATAGATCAGCACAGGGATGTAAAGATTAAACATTTTTTTTTTTCCCCAAGGCAGAAACAAAACTCAGATTGGTTTTGAAAGCATACAACTTTGCCTTTTATGTCTATTCTGTATGCAAAGCAAATATCACGGAGTAGCTGGATGGTATGTCAGCAAGTGTGCTAAACTCAATTATTAAAATTTATATATGCTTGTTCATAAGATTTTCCCAAATATCCAGGAAAACTTAGGCTATACTCAGATACAAACTTCTTGAAATACCCCATGAATCTTCATAGTCAGATCAGTCAGAGGCAATATAACTTCTCCTCTGACCATGGACATTTCTGGGTTCACAATATCTGCTGGTTGAACACAAAAGATTGAGGATGTTGTCTCTACAGAAACCAGACTCACAAATCCTTCTTCCTCTCAGTCGAGAGAGTAATGTTGTTGATATCCTTAAAAGCTATGATTCTTCTTTCTTGAATATAATATGAATTTCTGAGGGAAATTATTCCTTCACTGGTTGCATTATAAAAAAGGTTCCTTCCAAGTTCGAATAAAAGTGTACCTAGCACTGGTGTCTTTATTTGCCTGGTGATTTGCAGACATCTGAACATGCTTTGTTAATTTCTTTATAATAATAATTTTTTCCTGGGACTAGTAAAAAAAGAAAAGGTTGTCTTCCAAATTATCTTTGAATTTTCACTTCAACCAGGCTACCTGGTCCTAGTGTATATGTCCAAAGAAAGATGCTTACTGTATTTTAAATCAGCCAGTATAACTTCCATTTGCAAGATATTTCTGTTCATTCAGAAAATGCGTTTTAATGTCTTCCCTTTCAAAGGGAGAGTTTGTTAGGTATAGCTATAGGAGATGGACCTTGCTAACCCCTTATCTGATATTTAGGAAAATAAACCATAAGCTTGTTTTCTACTAACTGTGAATATTGACCTATTAGACCTGATTGCCTTTCTTTTTTTTCCCTCCACAAAACTCTCACAGGTAACACAGTGGGGGTGAAACACTTGTCAAGCTTCACTGGCTAGTGAAGTTAGGTTGGAAAAGTAGATAGCACAAGAGGACAACCTGGTTTTATCATTCTGACTTTTTAAATGTTATAATAAGAAAAATGCTGAATAAAATTAAAAATTATTATTAAGCCCTGCTTTGGCAAGCCTCTTAAAATGTAGGAAACCATAGCCAGCCAACGTAAAATAGAAGAGTTTGCCTATAATGATAAAGGAATATAAGAAAACTCCCCTGAAGAGACTTTCCCAAAGGAAAATGTACTTGAACCAATGAGCTGCTGGTTTCCCACAGAGTAATTTTCTTTAATATCAGCATAACGGGAAATTGGGTGTTTTTAGTTTAATCCCTTGACTACACTGAGGAAATACCTCACCCAGAAGAGATTCCAGGCTGTGATTTGTACTACAGCTGTGCCTAGAGGCCTCAGACAGGATCAGAGCCACCAGCCACATGTTTTACAGACATAAATAGGAAACAATGCCCTCTCTGAAGACAGGTAAATGCAGTGGGACTGTGCCCAATTCCCAGCTGGGTACTGTCGGGATCCTGGGCAGCTTGAACCTGGAGCCCTGGCTCTTGGGGTGCTGGGCCAGTCTGGGAAGAGCAAAGCTTGTCCCTGAGAAGAGGGAGCTGCTGTAGAGAAGGTCAGGGCCCCTGTGAGGGCAAGCAGACCGACTTTTAAGCATACCGCCATTTCCAACCTAGCCTCAGCTTGTCTGCACCCCCTCAGCCCTGCCCAGCCATCCCAGGGCTGTGCTGGACACTGGTTTCCCCCATGGACCTGATCCCAAGCCCAGTCCACGGGTCAAAATCCTGACCCAGCCTTGTGTCATGCCAGTCCCCAGGGAGGTGCCTGATGCCCAGGGCTGGGGTGGCTGCAGTGCCCTCCGGCTGCCCTGCTCCTGGCTGGGAGGTGGGACAGGCCTTGGCTGCCCGGCCTTGTCCTGCTGCCCTAGCCATGGGCATACTAAATCCTAGGAAGGATCCTAGAGGTGCTGTTGAACAAATGCCGTTCAACTCTCCAAGACTGTGTAGACATTTTCTGTTCTTAATTTTAAAAGAATGAACATCACTGGGAGAAATCTAGTCAGCAGATCGAGGGGAGCTGCTTTTCTCTATAGCTGGTGCATGTGAGGTCCTGCCTGGAAGGATATGTCCCATTCTGGGCTCACCAGATCAAACGGGATGAAAAAAGACTAGAAAGAGGAGCACCAATATGTCCAAGGACCTTGAGTACATGACTTGTGAGCACAGACTGAGGGATCTGGGCTTGTTACATCTGGTGAGCTTGGGTGAAGGTTGTGATCCAACAGTAACCTGTGATATTTTGAGGAGAAACTACAAAAACTGATAAAGCAAAGCAATTCCTTGCAGTGGCAGATGATCTAGTAGCCATGATACAGGTGCAGTGGTTGTAAACAGCGATTAGAGAAATTTATGTTGGATATTGTGTAAAAATATTTTTTACCAGAATGGCAGTATGGCACCGGCATAGGTTACACCAAAACACTGGGAATTGTCTTTCTGAGTGATTGTCAGGATTTGATTAGAGGAAGCCATGAGTGCTGTGAGATAGCGCTGGCAATAGTCCTTGTCTGAGTAGGAGGCTGACCAAAAGGCCTTCAGACATCCCCTCAACCCAACATCTCAGTGGTTCTGTCATGGTCTGACATGCCCTTTGGCAATGACACCTTGCCCATTAACAATAGCAATGAGCCTAGGTGACTAGCTTAGGCAAGATACCTCACAAGCCTAAGGGGTGAGTCATCAGCAACTTTACCAGTATGACACAATCTGAGACAGGAATGGTCTACTCCAGCTGCCATGGCCTCATCTTCCAGTGAAATGCAACAGTTTTCTGGAGCAATATCAACTTACCATAGCTTGATTAGAGTGGCAGACAATAATAGTTTAACAAAGGTCTTTGAAAAAACAGAAGTAATGCGATACAGGACATTCAGAAGATTTTTTTTCCCCCATATAAATGCATGCATTTAAACACAATAAATCAGAAAGATAAACCAGTTCCTCATACTTTCAGGTCAAATACCAAAGTACGAGGCAACAGGGTGTGTTCAGCTAGGTTGTCTGAGATTGAGGGTATCAACAGACCTCCCTGAACTCATCCATGTTTTCCAGGCTATAGGACTGTTCAAGGAGGGTGGGCCAGCTCAGTCCTGTTCTCTCCCTCAGGGCACTTTTGATGTCCTAATTGCTCCCTGGCTTTACTAATTCCTGTTTGATCTTCCTCCTTTAGTCACCTTTGATGTTCTGTTGTTTGTTACAGAGTCTCTGGTTAGAATTAAGTAATTTTAGATAGTAAGACATCGTTGCAAAGGGGAATACAGACAAATAAGTACTAAAAAGAGAACAAAACAAAAATGTATTCTTTGCTCCAGGGAGCCAGCTCTGAGTTACAATAGCAGTGAAATTAGGGGCCTCGATTTGTAACTCAGGTTATTGTATCATGACCAAAATGTCATGTTTGCAGCCTATGCTCTTTTCCTGTTGGCTCTTGATTTTAGAATGACCCATCAGGGAGCAAGACATCCATTCCACAGATGCAGGGTTTAGATAAGAGTAAACAAAAGAGCCTGCTTCAGAAACAAATGGAGAAAAAACCCCACTACTAAAACTTGTAGAGATATAAGTACCTTTTGCATGCAGATCAGTGTAACGTATAATTCTCTTCAGTTTCACAGGGAATAATTATATTCTCAATGATCCTTGCTGTACATGCTCCACTGCCCTCCACTCCTCAGTCTGTCCTATGCTCATCCACAAAATGGATGGACATTTTGCTCGTTTGGTCGCCCTTCTTTCTTTTTCCATAGTCTGGAGAAAGCATAATTTATTCCCATCCAGTTTTGACTGAAAGTGATGATATCTTTAAAATAGGGTTACATGAATTAAGACTCTATTAGTTATCCTTATATCACTTGAAACTTAATTACGTGGAAGAATTTTAGATTAGAAAATTTTGTATTTTTTTCCTGTTGATTTTTCTGGTTTTGTTTTTCTTTCATTGCCAGTTCTCATTCTGTTGTCCTCACTGTCTCATTTTTCTAGCAGAGCAGCAACAGCTACAAAAAAACTCCCAGGGAGTAATGAAGGTAAAAGAGAAAGATTTTTTTTTTAATTACTTTTTTATTTTATTGAAAAAGCAAATATTTGAAAAACCCAGTGCAATTAAATTGTCTCATTTTTTGAAGAAACAGACAAGAACAGACTTTGTCCTCTTTAACAAGTACCTATTAGGAAGCTGGCAGGTGACTGGCATTTTAGTACAAAATACTAGCCCTTAAAATTTAAAAAAAAATAAACCTCAGTATCATTTGTAACATCAACATGAAGAACATCCTTCTGATATTTTAGTTTGTAACTTTTTCAGAGACACCAGAATTAAAAGGACGTAGTCATTAATTCCCCATTTTAAAACTTCTTTTCCACCCTTCTTAATGCTTTTCTGCCCATTCTCACCAAGGCTCAAAATTTTTAGGTCTCAGATTAAAAAACTCAGAACATTAGAAGGTGCTTGAGTGGTTCCTAATTTCATTTCTATTTTAGAGTCACACTTTATTTTAATTGACTGTTAGAAATTTGTGTTATTAAAAAATATTGAGGAAGGTGAACCCCAGTGGTACAGAAGCAGAAGGGTTACTCCTTTGTGTGAGAGCTGGGGCCTGGAGCAGTCAGTGGTTAAGAGACTCAGAGCAGAGAGCTGGAGTTACTTCTCAGAGAGGGTTCAAGGAACCTCCTAGGACCAAGTAAGCAAGGACTATAAGCAAGGGCTAAATCACTGACTAAGAAAGTTGTTGGTTAGCTTGGAAGGAAGGACATGCTTGCAAGGTACACATGAGAACACCTGTACAATCCTTTCTCTTCTAGCTGTTCTGAACCTTGAGCTCTGCTCTGAGCTCTTGAGCTCTGCTCAAAAAATAAAGCTCCTACTTTTGTTCAAAACATTTTTTCTCTTTTTAAAATATTTTTGGGCTTCTTTGTGAGGAGAACAGCATTTAGAACCTTGCCACAGTCACATTTTGCAGTCATGCTTGTTAAAGTCATAGTTTCTCTTGACTGCAGTGAGATTTGAAGGGATTGCACTTGGAACATTTAGAACAGATCATTTAATAGATGAGTATTATAGTGTTAGAGGTAGCATATATATAAACATATATATATGCTATATATTAATATATAGTATTATAGACAGTATATATATTTTACGTTATTGTACTTTTTATCTTACCTTTTATATATATTTTATATAAATTTATCATTTTTGTTTTACCTTTTTATCTATGGATTTGTTTGTAATCAACATTTAACTGTGTATCAGATTCCTTAGGAAACAGTGGGTGAATTCAAATTAGAGTTTGAAAAATCAAGGTTCATCCAGGATTTTCAAAGTAAAACATATAAGAACAGTGGTTTTCCAAGGTGGTGAGCACCCCTGTTCAGACAGCTGCTGATCATGCGTGGAACAAGATGCACCATGGGATGGTTTTCATGATCCCTATTTTCAAACGAGATCACCTCCCATGCACTACTAGGAGCCTTACCTGAATCAGCAAGTCCAAGAGAGATGCAACCTTTGCCATTAATATTGCTATCACTTCTTGCTGACCTACCCACCTACCATGAAAGATTCTCTTTTTATGCCAGTCAGTTTAAATTGCGTTAAAATTATAGTCATGTAAGTTATGACTACAAAAATGTAGCAGTTCAGCTGATAATGCAGTATCCATTTCTAGATATACCACATTTTGTTCTTAATTTTAAATATTTTGCATCACCTGTCCTAGAGTAAATGCAATTGCTTAAAAAGATCACTCCCTTCTCTTTCCTGGAATGAATTATTCTTCCAGACAGTGTACTCCAGACTCACCTTCTGGGATGGAAATTCAGCTTAAATGATGTTCAGAAATTGTCCTCAAATGTATTCTGATAAACATAGATGGTGCAAATGAGAAAGAGTGGAATAAGTGGAAGGGAATTTCAGAAGTTTAATGTTTGTTTGTTTGTTTGTTTTGTGGTTTTGTTTGGGTTTTTGTTTGGTTGGTTGGGGTTTTTTTTTTGAGAAAGCAGTCTATAACTAAACAGGTGAGAATAAGAGAAATTGGCACCTGACAAATAAGTTTGTCCTGAATAGGCCTGAATTGGTTAAATTTGTTGTTACTACTGTTGCCATGGCATTTTCCTGGGTGGAGCAGCAAAACTAGATTTTCTTTTTGCAGTTTACTCAAAGTGTTAGTGAAATGTGAGCTAACAGATAAAGTTCTTTCTTGGTCCAAGAGGCACACCATTGAAAGGTGTCCATCTTTTCTAAGGAAACATAAGTTTTGGGGTATCAGCATTTTTAATCAGAGACTAACTCTAAAAATGTGTCTGGTTACATAGACATGAGAGGTAAATAGGTATCATGTCATATGTAGACAGAAGAGCTGAAATATCTATTTAGCAATAAAGGTTAGATATTACTCACATTGGAGCAGAGGCTTTACTTCTACCTAGGCCTAAACATGTTGGTGGAGGTGTTAACATTGATCTGATTAAATATGAAAGTGGCCCACACATCTTGGGCATCCATCTGGGCAGAGTCTGAGGGCTCCAGGGCATGATTGTGAATTTTGTGAAGCAACACACTTCACAGTTTAAGACTATATGCATATGTACACACACTAGTCTTTTGTGTTAATGTTACAAGAAAAACATCTTCAGTTTCATGCATGTAGAGAATAAATCTCTTTATGAACAATGTCTCAGGCAAGGACAATGTTTTGTTAACATCTCCTCAATGTGTAAATCCAGTAATGATGTGCACACTTCCATTCTCTCATTATAAAAGCCATGGTCAGTAAAAAATGGAAAAAAAGCAATTCCATATGTGAGGAGCCACTGAATAGCTCTTTCTTTATAAATGGTATTATTTCCTACAGCACACTCCTCAGATAGTATTGAATTTCACACATTTACTAATATTAATTGAAGTAACAAACCCATATAAAAATAACCACAGCCACTTCATGATCACCAATTCACAAAAATGAAAAAAACATGGAGCTACTTGTATTGTTCCCATTGTGAATAATTGCTGCATATAGATTCATGACTCATTTTCGTGACAAATTACCACAAAAAGGACCTAAACTAAAAGTGTTCTCTAAAGTGTAATTTGAAGCAGTTAGTGCTGCTGTCACCCCAGTGATGTCTCTGCTGCAACTGCTGGTCTTCCCCAAAGCTCCTGCAGGTATTGCTGCCCCTGGGACCACTCGGTGCCTGCAGCCTCAGAGCTACTGGTGGACAAGCAGGACAAGCATCAGCAGAGGAGCCAGAAGCAAGGGACATCTTCATGGGAGGCTACAAGATCTGACAAAGAAGATAACCTGGCCCAAGGTTCCGTTCTTCAGGGGGATACTCACTCTTTAAGTGTCAAATAGGAAGTCAAACAGCACAGTTGGTTGCTCAATGCCAGTGTGTGCAGCCCTAACATTTGGTGTGCAGTAGGAGACAGAATATTGGCTTTTTTTTAGTGAAGCAGTTTGACTTTTCAGTGTTAAGAATTTCTTATTTTCAGATTACAAAAGCAAGACATATCTAAAGCTAATTTAAGATTAAAGCTTTTTGATTGTCTATGTCCTATTTATTTTGCTTTTTACTGACATTGTTTATTTGTTCTGCACTTTTTTATTCTTCTGTTTCAATCCTTTCCACAGAGGAAAGTTTGGCTGTTCGTGCTTTTTGAAAGCATTTGCAAGAGGACCGATTTTCAATGTACAGTCAGTGAACCCCGGAGAATCCACAGATTAATCCTAATTGTCCATGAGAGGTAGTTAAGAAAATCAAGTCTACTGTCAGCAGGGTTAAATGTTCTGTTTAGAGATCAATGTCCCCATTGAAAAAAGTGTCTGTAATGAAAACACTTCCTCTAGACTTAGATTTGGTTTTCTCCACAAAAAATGCTGAATGAAAAATTGATTGCACATGCTCCATTCCACATCATCCCTCCCTTTATGATGGAAGTAATGTTATATATATAGTAGTGACACGACAAAGCTCAAAGTTATTTGTACATACAGTTTCTGCCATTGTTTTTCTCTTTTTGGTATTACTGAGCCACATAATTCCAATATTGATTTCACAAAACAAAATCAGAAATTACCTAAAATAGGAAGATTGATCAGCACAGAAATGATATATTGTACATAAAGAACTTGATGATGTGAGTGACTAAATAGAAAAACAAGGTTATAGATTGCTTAGAGATAATAGACATTTTTTTGATCTATGTAGCAGTTGGTCACAGGTCTAAGAGCCATGAGTGAATGAACAAGAAAAAGCAAAATGTAATACAAGCATGTAATGACATGCAAAATATTTCTGAGCAATAGGAACAGAGATATCTAGTGTTATTTATGAAGACATTGCTTGGGATACTGGGCACAGTAGTGTCAAGAAGAACTAAGTCAAAAAAGTTCAAGAAGGATTAAGTCCACAGGCACGGAGAAGCGCCTGTTAATCACAATGGAAAAATGGTCTTATGAGACCAGAGGAGTTGGCTCATATGCTTTGACAAAAGACTTTATCAGAAGAAATACTGACCCTGGCAAGAGACAGAAGCAGGGAGTGGGCATTAACTACTTCAACTCACTGCCCAGCTGACTACTAACACAGAGAATATAATGCTTTTATGTACTTCGCATCATAGCAGCCCACTGGTGTACTGAGATTAGAAATACAACTCTCCTCCAAAATGTTCACTTCTTTCATATGTTCTCCTCTTGTAGTTCCTCATTCTTTTTTTTTTTTTAAGCTTTGGTATTTTATTGGGGGGTTTTTGTTTGTTTGGGTTGTTTTTGTTTTTTTTTCGGAAAAAGTCTCACAATAGGAAGAATCAAGTTCTTATATGAAAAACTTTCTATGGTTGTACATGATCATAGTGCCATAAGGCTAACAAGAAAGAGAATGGGTCGGGGTGTATGATATATGCACAATTAAGAATAAGATTTTACATGTGATGCTGAAGAAGGAGATCAGATTTTCTGAAATGTCCCCCATCTTACCTACAAAAACATATGTATCACATTGTGTATACACCAGGTATACAGATTATCTTCTTTCTTGCTGTGATGTCTGTAGTTGACTGCATGGCTTTTCCTGCTCTTCTGCTTTGCATTGTACTGTGCAAAGTGTC
>VYXB01004632.1:226210-242019 GCA_013397135.1 Pachyramphus minor
TACTATAGACAGCAATGAATGCAGTTCAGTAACTCTAAGAGACACAGATCATTTGTGTTTATCCCAAAATTAAATGTGAAAAGGCAATATTAACTTTTAAATATTGTCCTCCATCTTGAATTGAAAACACAGAATTTCTGAATGATGAACTACATTGCTATAACAGATAGTTCAGAGGGGCACTAGCAGTCCAGTAGAGATAAGAGAATGTTGGCTCCAAAGCTTATTTGAAAACAAAAGCTGAAATCTTCACGTTGTCCACCTCTGATATAGTTCTTTTCATAATGGAAGTTCCCATATTCATACCATGTAATGCTTAGAAGTTAATTAAAAAGTGCTGTTTAAGCTGCTTTGAATCTTCTGTCAAGTTTCCATGGCTTGATGTTGTCTTACAATAAATTACCCATTTTGTATCTTACATCTAATCCATGCCATTTTCTTGGAATTCAAAAAACCTCATTTTATTGCCCCCACCACACACCATCCTTCAAAAACAAAAGTCACATAATATTTTCAAGCATTGTTCAAAAATAAAGCATTTTTGCAACCAATTCTTGCTATGAAACAATATGCACACAAAATGTATTTCTTAAATCCCATAAAATCCTCCAACATGAGGCAAAATGATAGTGTTTAAAAAGTGGCCGCAGACCGCAACATTGTCATTCAAAGCTGTTTTTTTTTTTTGTCCATTTCAGTTCAAAATACTAAAACATTTAATCACTAAAGCATTAAAAAGAATTTACACTCTATTTATTTTGATCAGCTTACCTCTTCAGAAATATATATACCCCAAAAATGTGCATACATTAGCAGCTATAAACATTACATGGCATATCACACTATGTCAGCTTATATGAAAACGTACAAAATGTGAATGTATTCAAAAAACTATTCTGCAGTTACTATCTTTAAAGCAAGACATAAAATCATTATGAAGTCTTGTAAGCATAACACTGTTTCAAACAGAAATAAATATATAACACTTTCTGGTAAATTACAGCAGCAAAAAACAAGAGGCATCCTTTTTTTAAGCAAGATTTTCATCACTATAGCAGCTGTTCAGACCTGAATTCCTCTCACAGCCTGCTTTATATTTTCCAGTAGGGCTTTATTTTCTGGACTCTGATAACGATCTTGATTTGTATACATGTCCGTCAAAGTGGTCACGTAAGCATCAAAATTTTGTTCATTGATTGGTTCCTACGAGATATTAAATAGTAGTTCATATACAACTTTTATTTTCTTAATCGTATATTCATTTAAGCATAACATATTAGCAAGGTATATTGCCACCATTTTTAATAATATTTAAAATGCCTATTTCGTTCTTACTTAATTTTACAGGATACACTGGAACAGGCCCTCCATGTCTCTTAGCAGTTAAATGTATCTCTATGGTTTCAGTGCTGTTACCACAAATATCCAACTGGTTGATGAAACATAAACATAAAAAAAGGTATCTATTGTATGAAGTGAACTGAAGATCGCCAAATTCCTTAACTTGTGCTCTCAATCACTTACCATATGTGGCAGCTGGATATTAGCTAGACTATGAATTAAAGACTGGCTTAAATTGGCCAATTCATGAAGAAGAGACTCATTTTGTTGTTCAATTACTTTGTTCTCCTCTTCTATTGTCTTCAGGTTGCTCTCCATTGTGGTAATCTAAAATGGACAAATTTGTGTACAATGTAATATAAGGCAAGCCAGGATAAAGCATGCACTCTCTGAAGGGAGAGATAACAGAAATACCAGCAAAGGAGAAAAGGTCTATTCTTCATGCTTAGAAAGGTTCTGCTTGAATCTGCAATTCTTATCGTTGCTAAGGCTCGTTCTGACTCTATGTTGCATAACTTTAACAGCTTGTCTTTTAATACTGGTAATAGAGAGCGAATGAACTTGGATTTGAATCCACTCCTTTAGAATTTTTCTTGTACAGTTGAAAGGCCTTAAGAAGGACCTTAGCTCTGCAAGTTCACCCATGCAGTTAAACTCCTAGGAGCCAATCTTAGGGACATTCTGCAGTAAGTCATGCTTTCCTTATATTTTCAGATATATATATATATATAATTAATTAAGCATGCACTGCTCCTTGCTGCCGGTGTTTAGCTCTTTGTAAGTATAATTTGATTCTGTGCAAATTCACAGGGCTGCTTTTAAAAGCGGAAGAGCTGCATGCTATTGCAATGTATGTAAAAATTCAAAAAGGTTTTCAATACATACAAGGACTTGTAAAACTGAAGGAACTGAAGAATATTTGCACATAGCCCTGTGGCATGACTACATATACATGTGAAGACCACTGAGAGTGTGCTCTGATGTGTTCCCAGGTGACCAGACACATTAGCTCTGACCTTGCATGGTGCCCTACTTGAGCTAAAAGCTACATCAGTCTGTATGTGAATAGCACCTACAGTGTATTAAGCAAATGAAAACATAAGGCAATTGAAAGCCTGCTAGGTTTAAAACTTATGACCAAATTTCTCCAGAGTAATTTTCCTGCCATGGATTATTCTTCTTGCTTTACATTCTTGCAGATTTTGTCCTCATTACCCTATAGTTGCATTTGGTTGCATCAGAAAAACTCATAAAACTGTAAGTCAAATCCTATAAAGGCTGCATAAAGACAACAGAACCCTGAATACAGGCATGAAGTAGAAGTGAGGTTTCAGTATCAATTTGGCTAAAGTTTAGAAGTCAAAGAAAAACCAACTTGGAGAGGTAGATCCTGCCTCCTATTTAGGAGTATACAAGATGAGAAGGAGGAGAAGGAGAATGGACCTTGCATTCTCCACAAGCAGCAGACAAGTAACAAGGAATGGTTTACTCTGTTTCCATCAAGATCAATTGGAGACGACTATGATCATGGGACTAAAGATTGACAAAGACTATGATGAATTTCACTGTCGGTGTCTGTGCTCAAATCATGCGAAGGTAAAAGCACCAGAAGCTATGCTGGACACTGGAAAATGCTAGGGAAATAATTAATTACTTTCCTTTCCTTTTTCCATTCACTTTTAGGACTGTTGAATAATAGGATTTTAAATAATAGGCTCATGTTAGGTTTTCCGTTTTTCATTCCCCCCCCGGCCCCCAACAAATTTATGTGGAATGTAAATTATGTGGAATGAATTAAGCTGGATCTCTGGAACCACTACTACTGCCAAGGTCTGCACTTTGTGTATCACATAATGAAGTGTAACAGGTATTCACTTCCCTATCTAAGTTTCCTCTGTAAGACCTGGCAAAAGCCACATTGTTCATCTGGACTCCTTCACCTTGAAACTTATGTTAATGGCCATGATGTCACACAGTATTTTAGCTACTATTAGAAAGGCATAGCCTTATCAAGGGGAAATACAAAGCTGACCATGACAGGTCACGCTGTTGCTATTATTTTAAAGAATGTGTTTTGCCAAGTCCTTTTTTTTTTTTACTGTTGGTAACTGATGTGGAACTTGCAAAATTAACACTGTTTTCTGATTTTATAAATAGCAAATCAGAGGTAGATATCTTAATATATAAGAAAGATAAAAGAGAACAATATATTTCCTGTATTTCTTTTAATCAGTCATGCAGAAGAAGCAGCTGAATTTAGGACTTCATAAAACTGTTACCTGAGTTCTGAGTTTAATCATATCAGCTTCCATCTGGGAGTTGGATTCATTTAGTTCTTTGATTTCTTCATCTAATTGTTTAATCTCTTCATCATTTTCTATACCTGTGTGACATAAAAATAAAATGGGTGTTAAAATAATTAAGGTTTAAATCAGACTTCAGTGAATTAATTACTTCCAAATTTGTAAATAAACTTATTTCAAGTAAAAAAGAAAAAGAAAGCATTCTTCAAACTTTCATTCTGAAGTTAAAAAAAGTATTTTCCACTACTTTTCCTTTGAAAATTGCAGTGTTGAAAATGCCTAGGGAATCAGTAACACCTTTAACTTTATATGCATTGATTTAACTTTATAAGAAATGCACCTGCAGCAACAAATTACACTCCACTGTCATATGTAACTTATTTAAAGACTGTGTCCACTTACAGATCTCCTGAGAGAAAATAAAAATCTTAATTTATGCTAATCTCTTCATATTACAGCATTGTCAAAAGAATCTGTAACTAATTCAGAAGTGAAGTTTTGTTGATGAACTGGTACATACTGTTTTATTCTGAAGTTGTTTTTAATGTTTGATGAAGGATCAAAATTGTTCATGTTTCAGAAGGGTGTTATTAAATAATTATATATAGTATAATTTACAAAATGGAAGTGATTTCTCAGGTTCTGTGGCATAAACATTAAAATAACAGAATTTTAAAGGTATCTGTATTTCTAAGAATTCAAACAGGAATAAACTGAAAGGGTTTAATTTATTTATCCTTTTAAGTACTATAACAAAATATAAAATAGTCCTGGGAAGAGATAAATCTGGTTTTTCTCAAGTCAAAGTCTGAACACATAAAGCTAGAGAAACCAGTGTTCTCACTCTCTTGTTCTTACAGTACTGTGACTCTTGCACACCTTTCTCCACAGTGCCTAACTCTAATAGGAAGGATGCCATGGAATCATACAATTGGGTTGGAAGGGACCTTAAAGATTATCTAGTTCCAACCCCTGTGATGTGGGCAAGGACACCTTTCACTAGACCAGGTTGCTCAAAGTCCCAGCCAACCTGGCCTGGAACACTTCCAGGGAGAAGGCATCCACAATTTCTTCAACTCTGATTCCGAGGACATCATTGTCTTTTTGTCAACTCCAAAATTTGAATATCCCCAACAGGATGTCACTTCCTACTGAAAATTATTGGACCTGAAATGGCACAAGGCCATCTCCACGTCCCAGAAGTTATAGAACCACAGCTCCAAATGAATACCATGGAGCTCATGAGGAACTGACACTCTGGAAATAAACCTTTTTTCTCTTCTGAGTCCTGCAACAATATAAGATGAACTATCCACCTTTGATGAATGAAATGTGAACCAGAAAATTATAATGGTATATTCTACTTTGAAATATTTTAGAGTTTCAGATTTATGTAGGCATAACTCAGGCAAGTCTGACTGTTCCACTCCTGGCTCAGGTTTTCACAGCATAAAACCCAGTTTCAATTCTACTGACAGTGAATTCACAATTTATACAAAGTGGATTTATACAGGTAGAATAACAATAATTTCAGTTTACAGAGAATTAGTATTTAAGAAAGTAATGATGAAAATTTACCATTACTGGCCCGCTGCTTTATTGTTAGCATTTGTTCTCCAGACAGCTTTGCCTTCTTCATTGCTGAAGTAGCTCTGGGGCATCCTGATAAACTGTAAACAGTAAAGAACCTGTTAATTTTGATAGGTCATTGAAAATAAATCTGTAATCCAAACCTGTAATAAAAACAGTATCAAAGACATAGTTTATCTTCACTGCCTAGCACTGAAAGACTGTGTTAAAAAAAAGTACTTACCAGTAGTGATTTCATGGTTTTGTTCTTTCTTCCAGATTCTTTTTGTATAGACAGCTAATACAGAAGTCAGATATACAGTCCAATTTTCTCAAGACACAATACTCTTAATAAAATGTTTTATTTTAAAAGCAGTTACTGTGTAAATACTCCCATTTGAATTTACATGTCCTTGCTCTGAACTTCCACCCTTTTTGATTCAAATGTTCAAACATGGAACTGAATGATGAGTGAAGGGGACGTGAGCTACCTCTCACATCCAAATAAGTAGCTCTTACAAACAGTGCTTTTCTTTGTGGATATCACTTACTGAGCTTTTCTTGCCCTTTTCTAAATTGTTCCTTAAAATGGCAGTAACTATATGTTGGTTTTCCTGGAGCCCAAGGAAAGTCATTCCCATAAAAATGACTTTGTCTTGATGGGGGATATATATGTCTTATAATGCGTATTTGTTACATTTATGAATGTACACTCAAGTTATCTCTTCTCTCCCATGTTGCCAAAATATTAAGCTTTTTAATTACATTGTACAAAACAGTTTCATGGCAAATGCAGTCTTAGCAGTTTTTATTGTGAAAATAAATATAATGATCAGACAGTGCTCACTGTTTCACAAATAATGGTATACAGCAAACTGTCCCTTTTTTTCAAAATCACATTTTTAACATAGTTGCACTATCACAGGTAAAAGAAAATACATATTCAATCTAATTTAACAATTGGAAACTATAGTCTTATTCCAAGGAAGCTTTAGCAGTGAAGGGAATTTGGAAGCTTGCTAAACAATTCCCTGTTGCCTCAACATTTCAGGGTTCATAGCCATGGAAACTGAGTAACGTCCCATACTTCTCATTGCACATTTATATTTCCTCTTCAGATTCAAAGAAAGACTTTTTCTGCACAATTTTTAATTGTGTAAATTGGATTCAAAGCTAATACTCAAATAATTGCTTTCTTTTGTGGAATAAGTTTCTAAGGAATGTTGTATCTTTGATTAAGAGCATTTATTGAAGTAACGACACATCTTTCTACTAAATAAAATCCTCTAATTTAAGTATAGTTTTTGATTATTGTAAATGTTTCTCTGAAAAGCCTGGGCTACTCTTATCAAGTGTAGCCATACAAAAAAGGGTTTTTCCCAGAAAAATGTATCAAAAAATTTATTTTCTCAGGAAAAGAATCAGGGTTCAACATTTTATACATCTTTGTGACTGAGAAGACGTCTAATAAAACAGTACTAGTAGTATCTAGAAATAGCATGACCTAGTAGTTTCTGACTGTAGCCTAGGTCGTGGGCTGCCAAATTACCATTCCAAGCTCTGCTATGGACTCACTGTGTGACTGTAAACAATTGTCCTCTTGAAGTGTCAAAGGGAGCCTTGAAGATGATAAAGGAGAAGAGGATTTGCCATTTTGGGAAAAAAAAAAATGTTGGTACAAAGAAAGAAATGTAACAATATATGCAAAGCTTCTGCATTATTTAACTGACTGCATTTTTGTATCCTTTCAATTGATTTAATGAATTTCCTCGTATTTTGTCCTCACACCTTTTCAGAAGTTAGCATTGTTGGGCATTATAACAACTACGTTAGTTTTACTCTCATGTTGGTCTGTAGCCTTTTCCTCCTAAAAGTCTTGATTCACGACAACCTAGGGAATCCCTCAAAATATAATCAGCCCTCAAACAGCCCATAAGTACAGCATTCAAACCCTAAACAGACCAGCAAGAAACCTGGATGCTAGAACAGTGCACCTGAAAGCACAGAAGAATAATGAAACAAAAAACCCCAGTATGTTCACAAGTATTAGAAATCTACTGTGAGATTCAGTGTGCCTAAATCCAAATTTTGGTGTCAAAGACCCAAACTTATTCCCAGGCCATGGTTACGTACACCTAGTTTTCAGGACTGCCTAATCCTGTAGATAGCTTGTCTGGAAGGTTACTTCTCTCCTGGTATACCCAGAGTGCTCCAAGTCACACTCTTCCCCTGAGACCCCAGGTACAATGTCCCATATTTGCAATACTAAGCTTTCCCACTCCACAAAATAGGGTGGTCACATTCTAGCTGCCAAATAGCAACTGCCCCTAGCCCATGTTATCTCCACTGGAGAGAGATCTATTGCCAGGGTAGACACATAGCATCTATAGTTCTGCTGCAGTTCAGGCACCCTGGCACCAGCTACCCTTTACCTGGAGTGAAACACAGAGAGCTGGGTCCTGTGCTCTATCCTTACTGCAGGAACTGTTAGAGAGTTGTTCTGCACAGATTATCTACCTTCTTCTGGAGGCACCCAGACGAGTCATGAGTCAAGTGAGGGGAAAGACAGAGGGCTGCCTATTTTTGGGCATACTAGTGAGGACAGAGAAGGCTTCCACATCCTGCAGCCAGATTAGTTTTATTCTTACCCACTGGTGCTCTAATAAAATATGCACAGACAGAGGAGGGCTTTGACCAAAATGAGTTTCTTCCATGCAACTGCATGCCCAAACAACAAGCTTCCTCTTTTCCTAAACGTTCCACATGTGCCTTTAACACAGGCACCATGTAGCTCTATGAGTGCCTTTAGCTTGTTATGTGTCTATCCTTGAAAGAGGCCATGTGTGAACTGAAGGTCCTAACCTAACATTTCCAGTGGCTTTATGCTATTTAAGAAAGCATTCAAAACTCCCAAAGGTGCCCTCCTCACCACAGAGGAAGATGCCAAAGCCAGACCATGCCATTGACTTTCTCTGCAGATCCTTACTGGCAAATCTGTCTCTTCAGTAATCGTATATTGTACTGTTAGCAGATTAGCTCACTTTCCTGAGCCAGGCACTTTCAGTTTCAATGAAGCAGACACCAAGTTAGTAACCTAAATTAGAGTATTGAGTTTTACTACAGTCTATTTAATTTGGCTAAATTCTTCAGAAATGAATAAGACAAACACAGCAATATGCATCCTCTTTGCCCAGCTCTGTTCTTAATTAAATTACCTAAAAGTGCTTTAAATAATTAAAAAAGTAAAGTAGGACTTTTAGATAAGCTTCTACTCTGCAAGGATGTTCTACCTCTTCCATTCTATCTTATTGATTATGTTTACTTCTACTGCTCTTTCTCTGATTTGAAAACAATCAAAAGAAGTCAGGATATATGGGACGGTAAGATGAAAAGCAAAGCCAAGTCAACATTGCACCAGAAGTGGGCTATTGCACAAAGGCTGAACGCCATGGAGGTGTAAAGTTAACAAAAAAGCTTGAATTGGGAGCCCAGTGAGACTTGAGAGTTGCTTGAAATTTCTAGAAGATTGGGGGGTAGAAGGAGACAGAAGACGGAAAGGAGTAGATATGATTTTATTTGTCTTCCTGTGACTGGAAACAAAAGAGTACAAGTGAAATCTATTTCAGTGCTTTAAGAGTTAAGCAAATTATGCTTTAAATATCTCAAAAATGAAAAAAGACTTTGAGAATTATCTAGCTAGTAGTTTTGTTAAGGATAATACTTATTCTCACATTAAGTATGGTATGAAACTCTGTCAGGGAAGGTTTAGGGTAGATATTAGGAAGAGTTTCTTCACCCAGAGGCACTGAGACAGGCTCCACAGAGAAGTGGTCACAGCACCAAGCCTGGCAAGAGTTCAAGAAGCATTTGGACAATAGTCTCAGGCACATAGTGTGATTCTTGGGGCTGCCTTGTGCAGGGCTAGGAGCTACACTTTGATGATCCTTGAGGGTCGCTTCCAACTCAGGATATTCTGTGATTCTATGATTAAGCTTGAAGTCTTTAAAGTTGATGCCTGTCACAGGTTTTTAAACTTTACACTGACTTTTACACAAACATGGAAATCTGCAGTTTGTTCATTCCAGCAAAGAACTAGTAAGATTAATCAGTTACCTCACTTGCTCCTGCTATTACTCTCATACACAAGGAGAAATCATGCAAAGGAAATGTAAACACAGTTGAGTATTCTTTCCATAATAAAAATGAGTGAGGCTTTCTAAGAACGTTGCTGGGAGTACTGCTCTAACAGTGTAAACATACCAAGCCATCATTTATCTCTGTCAGACTGTGGATGTCACAGGGCTTGAAGCTACAGCAATTTGGTGGAGCTGTGAGAAGCAACAACTCCTGGCTCCCTCTGTGTTTCTGATTCAGCAGGACCTGTGAGATGCTGCTGCCACAGGGACAGGGTATCAACAACCAGATATCATTAGCACGTTATCTTGTTGGGGTGCAGTGCATCTTGGCTCCTGCCAAATTTGTATTGTTTGGCTTAATCTCTAATTTGGGAAAGAAAAGTGCTGTCTGATACATCATCCTTGAAAGCCACCCTTTGCCATAACTTACAAAATACTAAGAAAAATTAACTAAATTGTTAAAGTGACCTAGGGTCAGATCGTGCAAGATCCTCCTGTTAGGCGTGTGCTAACATTTGATACAGTCGCAATTTTTGATGGTTGACTGGAGACTTCTGACATCATAGCACACCATTTATATTGGAAACAGGCTGTTGCTGGGGATGGGTGCTAAAGGAGCAGTGCATGGCTGGGACCTGGCACGCAGCTTTGCTTTGCAGGGCAGGGAACTGTCCATGCAACAGACATCTCAACACCTGTAGGACTGTCAGACAAAAGGGGTGACTCCAATTTCAACATGCATTAATCAGGCTTGTTTTTACAGGAAGGTTTTATAAATGGAGGCTTGCAGACGTAAAGTGCTAGTAGCTGTAGAAAGTCTACGAAACAAGGCCCATCCATCCATACACCCACATCTGACCCTACCTGCCCTGAAGAGTCGTGACTAGTGGAAAGCCGATCAGCTAGAAGGTGTGCAGGAAGACTAGGTATACACAAATTAGGACTGTGTTGTGATTGTATCTGTTATAGTTGAACATAATGTGAAGAATGAATTTTCTTTCTGGTTTAGGACTGTGGTTGCGTAACTGCAACCAATGCCTTGCCATATATTCAGTGGTTTAGAAAAGGGGATGAAGTTAATTCCAAAATAAAAGGAAAATTAGTGGTGACAAAACTTTGAAAGGGTTATCTAGGTAGTGTTTAGGGCACACTTAGAAAGAAATTTAGTTTAAAAATAAATAAATGCGAGTTAAAATACTGTTTCAAGAATGTAATTGTACTATCTTCAGGGATGCAAACGAGAGGCCACCATAGTAGAGGATCATTGATCAAGCGGAGCAATTGTCTGTGTGACTGATTTTAGTTATCTGGGTTCCAGCTGTGCTCTGTTAAATACATTTTTTGCCTCAGTAGACAGATGGGGTTTAGTTCCTCTTGAAGCTGGAGGAATTGCACTTGGCTTGTCAAGTGAGGAAAACATTTTCCAAACAGAAAAGTAGGGATGTGGGAAAAGAGGAGGTAAAGGTCAAATAAAATGCAACTTTTATATTTGGTATGTCAAGTGCTAAAGTTTAGAAAGAAAGAAATAACACAGTGTAAAGAAATAACAGGGTGTAAAGAAACCAGAGCCTCAACCTGGAGTGCCCAAAAATCATCATGAGGACTAACTTTATAAGTAAGTAAATGTTACAGATTCACTACCACAGTGACTTTTCAAAAAGAAAAAGAAACATTTTTCCTGTTTATTAAAAACAACATTGTCTATAGAATAGAGGAAGAAACAAGTCACTTTCAAGGCACCTCTTTTAACTAGAGATGTATTCAAAACAAGCTCCAGATGTAAATCCTTTTGAAATTCAGGAAAATACAGATCACAGTGAGAATTACTGTCTTATTTTTTTAATGGCTGAAACCTTACTTTTACAGCTAAGCTCCTGAACTATTTGATAATGTTTGAAGTTCAAGTTATGAGATCAAACTTGGTGATCAAAGTAGCCCTTTCCTTGGTTTAATATTAAATCCATGAGCCACTCTCTTTTTTTTTTTTATGTTGAAGGTATCCAGCTTTAGTGATTTCCTTATTCCCGCGAGTGAATTCTGCTACACACCTTAAAGGATGAAATACTCTATGCACAACTCCAGCAGAGATAAAAGGAACCCTCCTTAACCCAGCACTCATTTTTATTTACATTCAAGGGTGACTGGCTTTCCCCCAGCCTCTTACTGAGCTGTGAAGTAGAGGGAGCCCAGGAGAGAGGTTTTGCAAACAAGCTAGTTTTGTTTGCATGGAGATTTCTCTTTTCCTCCCCACTGGCCACACAACCCCAACTGCCTTTGTGTGGTGTTGGGAAAAAAAATCACCTGTTCAGCTCAATTCCAGAATTCTTCACTGGAAAAGAATGATTCTGATTAAAGTGGCCGGTTTTAGGTCTTATTTCCTCAAGCTATTCTTTTTCCTGTTCTCTTTTGGTGCATTTACGATTCACACCTGAATGCTTGTAATGAAGAATTTCAACATAAATTTTCAATCAGGAGGGAAATCTAAGTTAAAAACACTGAAAGCTTGAGGGAATGTGTAAAACTGGATGGAAGTGGCAACTCCTAAATTAAGTTGCTTTCCAAAGCTTCTGAGGAAGGAAGCTGAGATTTTACTCTGTTTAAATAAATCCTTGCATTAGTTTCAGAACTAAGACAAATTAAACCACTACCCAAGTGGCCCTAAAAAAAATATAGCCATTGTGCTTAAAACAAAAGGCAAGCTTTTCAAAATTATTTTAATGATACCTGATCATTGTTTTAAAAAGACTTTCTGTAAAGAACTGCTTCCTTATTTGAGAGGGGGAGGGTTGAATTAGCATTAAAATCTGGTCAGTTGAGCACCCAATAGTCAACAACATAAAGTAAATGGCCATGATTCCCAAAAGAAGAGAGGGTATTTGGTTTTTTTAGTAGAGATTTAAAAGGTAAGATAGTGTTATAGCCTAATTATGCCTATTCCTCATAACAAAAGAACAAAGCAGGCATCAGGTAAGAAAATAAAAATAGAAATTATGCAGAATTGTTAACACAGCCAAGCTGAGAGAAAAGGCTCTGAAAGCAGACTCAATGTGAAAGGAATCCCCCTGGGGTATAAATATACACCAGAAAAGGGATTAATGAATCTCAAAATGCTGGAACTGTTAAGAGCACTGCCAAAGTTGCCCTTCTGCGCAGTAGTCCAGTGGCAAATTTACATCATATTTAGTTAAATGCTTAGTCAGCAAAGAGGCTCTGTGGGTAGGCTTATCACATGTGCTAATGAACTTTGATCTGTATCATCCCTGAACAGGGAAAAAGGTTTGGCTCTTTCCCAAGGATGCAACAGCTGTTGAAAAAATCTCTCCTTTATTCTTTGGTGAGTGAGGAAGCACTAAAGCATGTTGCATCATTTATAGGTGGGCCCAGCACTAAGTTATGGGTAAGAAGTCTGCACTTAATGGGCCACCACTGAGAGCCCCAGGAGCTGGGGGTTGGCTACTGCAAAGTTTATCAGCCTCTCCTACCCAGGGACTGCACACAACCAGACAGCTGACCTGAAGACCACTGGATTTACTAGTCCTTTGAATAGGGCATGTATTGTGAAGGGGAAAATAAGAACAGACTTCCCTGTGTATAAACAGGTAAGATGTATGTTTAGCTTCATACCTTTGATTGGTGCTCTTAAGCAGCTCAGAAGTTCAAGTGATCTATTAAGCGACCAAGACCAGCTGACTCAGGCACTTAAAATGAAGCACAATTTCTCTAGACACTTGTATAGACAGCAAAGAGAAAAACATAATTCAAGAGGAAAATTCATCCCTCCTAAAATCTATCCCCTATTCTCTGCTTTTTTATGGGCTATGTCTGGAATAAGGACAAGCAGGCTTATAACCAGGGATCTCCTGCCAAGTGCCTGAAATCAAGGAGATGTCATATTGGAAGTGCTTGTGCAATTGTTGCAATAAAAGCCAAGGCTTGTCTGANTCAGGTCTGCTCAGCAAAATTATTTTTGTTGTTTATATTGCGCAGTCTGCTTTTTCTAATATGAATTTCGTACTATTTTCTTTGTGACTTTCCCAAGGAAAGTAAACCTCTTAAGTCCTTTTAGATTGGTTCACTGTTAAGAGCCTTCCAGTTTAACAGACGGTACATCTGATTAAAATACTATTCCATCCTTCTTCCAGCTCATAATGAAGAGCTGGCACAACCACCCACACTCAAAGGGCCTTACTCTTTCAATAACCATGTTCTGCATTTAGTCACCTCTAACTTTTGCCAAATTTTAACTGATCTGACCGAAATCTTCTATGGTAACTATCTGGCCAGGCTAACTTTTTTTTTTTCCAATTCATAGGAAAAAAATTTCTGTTTCTCAGAATATACTTCTATACCCTTGTTTTGTCCATATACCTTGCTTTGTTCCTCCTGAGGGGGACAAAAAAGTCCAAATAATTCAGTGAGTAACTCCAATTGTTGAATTGGAGCAAGAAATGACATTTCATGGGGTGTTGCTCCGAGTTTAGAGATGCATTCTGCTGTCCTCATGAAAACAAATGTAGATTTGGCAGAGCTATAAGCCTCTTATAGTGTCACTTGGGCATGCTCAGTGGATGTGTTTGGCTGCCAGACACTGTACTTTGTATAAGAACTGGGAGAGCCTTCCTTGCCACCAGCCCTGTTCAGGGCTGCTGGGCCCAGAGCAGAAGGCTGCTTCCTGGAAGAGACTGCCTGTCCCGTTCTGCCAGTGCTCAGGAGAGCTATTTGAGGACTAGCTACTTCAAATGTTGGGGACTGAGAAATACAGAAGCGAGAAGAAAGACTGCACATGAGTCACAGGGACAGAGAAGGAAAGAGGGCCAGCACAGTATAGTATGAGAGGAGGAGGATGGTAAGAGGAACGTGTTGAAAAGCAATTTAGGAAGGCCCTTTTTCTTCAAGCTTATGGGTAAACACAGAATTTCTAAGTAAAAAAATCCTTTCTACTGCAGGATCCATCTCACAAATTTTAGTTTAATATTTTTTTATTTATGTATATTATTATTACATTTAATTGCCACATTTCTTTCCTTGCATTTCTGGAAATGTCAATACATTTGCATACCTGTCACCTTTTAAGTGTGTCATCATGATGACACTTATCATTGTCAGTTATATTTACTGTTAAATGCAGTGAGTTTGGTTAGTTCTTCTATACGGCCTCTAGGAAAAAGTTGAGGTGGAAAACAGCAAAATAAACCAATAGGCAGATTAAAACCAAACCAACACCCTAAACTTACCAGAGAAAAAGTGAAACGACGAGAACTAAGAAGGAATTGTTTGACACAAATGTGGCACTCTGCAGTTAGAAAAGCAAAACCTCAGCTCAAATTGAAAATGGCCAGAAATGTAAAAAAACTACAAAAAATAGTTCTTCAGGTACATAGAAAGCAAGTGGAAACAGAAGAAAAATACTGGCCCACTGTTAAATGGGAGAGGTGAATTAGTCACCAACCATTCAGAAAAGGCAGAGGTTCTTGACGCTTCCTTCACCTCTGTCTTTACCAGCACTGTTGGGCCCAAGCCTTGGGAACAAAATTCCAGGTTGGTGCAAACACTGACTGTCAGTGATGGAAGAGTTAGCATGTGAAGTGTTACAGGAGCTTGACCCTGCAAATCAATGGGCCCTGAGGGTACCCACCTGAGGGTGTTAGGAGCATCGGCTGATATTGCTGCTAGGCTCTCTATAATCTTTGAGAAGTTCTGGAGATCAGGGGATATCCCATAAGACTGGAAGAAAGATAATGACAACCCCAGCTACAAGAAGGGCTTAAAGGAAGATCTGGGAAATTACAGGCCCATCAGCCTTGTTTCAGTCCCTGGGAAAGTTACAGAATGATCTCCTGGGGGCTATCACCAGTCAGACGCAGCATGTGATTGGGAAAAACCAGCACAAATCCACCAAGGGCCAACCATACTTGACAAACCTTTTTGAGACAAACTAACCTGCTCAGCTGATGGGGGGTAAACAGTGGACATTGCCTACCTGGATTTCTCCAAGGCGTTTGATATGGCTTTTCATGGTCTCCTTCTAGAGAAACAGATGTGTTATGGCCTGGACAAGTGCTCTGTGTAGTGGGTGGGGAATAGGCTGAGAGGCTGCACACAGAGGGTGGTGGTAAATAGCTCCTTTTCACAGTGGCAATGTGCCACAAGTGGGGTCTTCCAGGACCATAACAGCCCTCACAGTGCTGTGCTTTGCATTGGTAGCTAGTAAGTTGTTGATAACACACCAGTGTTTTGGCTACTGCTGAGCAGTGCTGGCACAGCATCAGCACTGTCTCTCAATATTTCCCACCCCATCCATGGTGGGTAAGATCCTGGGAGGGGACACAGGTAGGCCAGGTGATCCAAACTAACCAAAGGGATATTCCATATCATATGACGTCAGCTCAGATAAAAAAGCTAAGGAAAGGAGGAGGAAGGTGGGGGCATTTTTATTTAGTGTTTGCCTTCTGAGCAACCA